>JABTXL010003289.1:3162274-3177269 GCA_025134845.1 Neodon shergylaensis
TCTCTCTCTCTCTCTCTCTCTCTCTCTCTCTCTCTCTCTCTCTCTCTTCTCATACCTGGATGCTGGATTTGGTTCCTGTTCCTCGCTCATACAGAGAACTGTGAGTCTCCCCTTTAAATAAAGAACCCCTTATTTTACCTAATTCAGACCTAGTGTGGTATTACTTTATATGCATTCTCCTTTAGATTATTTTGCTAAAATCTAGACAAATATTTATAAATCATAATGAGTAAATAATAGAAAGTTATTAAATGTATGTCAGACTGAGATATATAGTGTTGATATGGTAAGATTAGTTGATAGTTATTTGTTAAATGAATGAAAACCTACCCCTAAGGATAATGAGGCCACCAGAGGGTGCTCTGAACCAACTCAGAAGTATTAAGAGATGTCAAATTAATTGGTACCTACACATTGCTCACTGGCCCATTACAATCTCAGTGCAACTGCTTCTTCCCATGGGGTAAATCCTTTGCACAATCTGATGATGGGTCTGTCTGCCAATAAACCTATTCTCAGAGCAGAGTACCGTGTAACAGGAGGTGTGTTGTAATAGGTCGTGTTTAGATGATTCACCACATAGTCATGTTTCGATGATTCACCACATAGAAGAAAACCTCTGGATGTGAGAAAATACGAATTATACCCTCCATTTAAGAATGAGACTTTGGATGTTTGAACAGTGATCATGTGTAAAATGAACTAGCCTCATTGATACCTTGGTCATGTTGACTATGTGCCTTATAACCAGCAGGGGGCACTATGAGACAGTCTGTGTTGATAATAAACTCAAGAACCATTTACTCAAAGCAACCTTGGCTTAGGAGAGTCACCATTTGTTCACTGATTAGAAATCAGTTGCTGCATCTTTTGCAGCATGGAAGACTCCCTTATTCACACCTTCACTATGTTCAGCAGGCACTTCTTCCTGAAGGGTCCCCATGCATAAACAAAACTCCATTCTCCTAAGTTAGTATTAGCTGCATATCAACAGTAAGTTTGAGGATGAGAGGCAATCATGCAGGAAAAACTCCGTATCTAGTATGAGGACGGGATATAATGAAACCTGAGGTAGGTTTGCCCCATGGTAAGGGTCAGGAATTGTGTCCTTTATGCTGTGGACTGTGCCTTTTCTCCTGTTCTTTCTTCAAGTCATAGATAGAAATGTGCATCACCAGGTCTCAATTCCTACTCAGCCTTGTCCATTTGGGTTTGCAATCCATGGGAACATCTACTCTGGTCTCTACTGCATTTATTCTCATAATGTCTGCAGATTCCCTTTGCCAAGCTGTTCTGACTCAACCGCTCTTATTATGTATCCTCTGGTGCATCTGCTCCACTCACCTGCAGCCAGAACAGTGACTTCAGTGGGGAAGCTCTGCTTCTCTGCTTCCAGAATAATCCATGGAGATGTCCCCCAAATCTCATGTCTTTCCATGAAGGCTCTAGGTTCTCTAGTCAATCTTTGGATCCAAAGTGTCCTCAGAATATACAGGGATGTTTTCCATTTCTGGGATACAGTCTGGGGATTATTACTGTGCTATATGTCATGCTAATATGGTAAGGTTTAATTTTAGTTAATGGAAAAAAATAAGAAAAAAGTCTTAGGTTTATAAACCCAGTGCTTCTTGACCACCGTGTACCAATTAACTCGTAAGTGGACTAGATAGTAGTGTAAAAAGCCTAAAAGTAAGGAAAATAAAATTATTTTCATATAAGAAAAAAATATAGAGATTCCTAGGAAGGCATGGAGAGATGTGATCCTTGAGTCCAAGGTCACATGTCATTTTGTATGAAGCCATTAACTAGACTGTCTATTGTTGCCACCACTATTACATAGAAAGCTGGAAATAGGATCAGGGTCTATTTTTGTGTCCACACCAAAGTCACATCTAATTCTCAAAATCAGGGCTGTTCTGAAATTTGTCTTCTTTGTCTCTGTTGTTCATACATAGTCCAATTCTTTTCAAATTCTCAGTAAGCCATTTTCTTTCTCATTTTAACTTTGAGTTTTCCACACTATGTCTGGATTTTATTCCTCAGTAAAGGTGATCTGGCCTTTTAGGAAGAGCCCCTTGTGGAATTTCCTGGGAACAGTCAGAGCTTTTTTGTGTACCTTGTCTACTCCCAGATCCAATATCAAACCTCCAGACTCCAAATTCAGACATGGTCTTAGTAACAGACCATATATCACACATGGGACCAGAAGCAGAAGCCAAGAGATTTGCATTATTTTTTCCAATTTTATATCCATATGTCTTTTTATGAAATAGCGCTGTATTTTTAAAGCATAGGATTGATATTATTATCATTATGAAAATTACAATATTCTCAATTAGGAAAAATCTGTAACAAAACTTGGGCTACCAAGTCTTGGGTAATATTGTGGAAAAGAAGACAAAAAAAAAAACCTCATAAGAACCAGAGAATAACATTGCTATATGAAGGGATCCTCAAGCTCCTTCCCTAACAGAGGAACTATTGAGATTGACAGGCCTTGCAAACAGGTAGAAGAAAAGAAAGTTCAATTAAGTGAAAGAAAAGAAAATCTAAGAAGAAATCTTGTAATAAAACATCCAGTAAGTCTGGGACACTACAAAAAGACAAAAATGTATAAATAATAGGTATAAAGAGGATGAAGTCCAGTTAAAGGCACAAAAAGTATTTTTAACTACATCATAGGAAAAAAAAAGACCTTTTCATTAATCTAAAGAAAGTGATGTCTATTGAGGTACGAGAGGCACAGAGAACATCAAATAAACAGGGCCAGGAAAGAAAGTCACCATCAGATATAACCAAGATGTTCAAAGCTGAAAGGGAAAAAGACAAATCACATATAAAGGCAGGCCCATTAGATAACACTCAACTTTTCTTTTGTATTTTTTACTAAGCACTTAATTTTAATCAATTAGCACATAGACATTCAACATTTTGGAATTAGTAAAGGTACAATGCTGGTTACATTTTAAAATGAGTTGGACCTACAACCATTACTTACATTGTAAATAATAGCATAATAAAAGTATATAGATGAAATATAATCAAGAAGAAATCTGAAGTGAACACGGCACTGAAGGGAAATGAAGAGATACCAAAACCTAAATGAATACAATTTAGGGGGTGTGTATATGTATGGTTTGTATTTTGTATTTCTTTGTGCATATATATGCACATACCTGTGTGGGTAGAGTGGTATGAGCTCATATATATGGTTGTGGGGACCAAATGGTGGCAAAGTATGTCTTCCCCTATTATTTTCACCTTATTTTTATTATATTTTTATCATTTAAAGCAATTTTTAAAACTTAAATATATTTGATCCCATTCTTCCCCTCTCCCAAGTCATTCAAAATCCTCTTCCCCTCCCTATCCAACCAACACAAAATTTTTTCTCAAAAAGTACACAAACCTAATTCAACAAGTCCCCTCCTCACAAGCAAAAAATACATAATAAAACCACACTCAAAAAGAAAAAAACACAAAACTGTAATAAAATAAAAACATACAAAAAGCCATAAAATTCATTATATGTTGGTCAACTATTTCTCATCATGAGGCCTGTCCTGGAATGGTTAATTTATCCAGTGTCACTAAATTGAAGAAAACTGATTTCCCATTTTCCAGCAGGTATAAGTGACCATTCAGTTGTTAATTTTAGCCTAATGACTAGGTTTTCATTTGTCCAGTAAAAATATAAGAAGATAAAACAAAAAATTATTACATCAAAGTTGTACAAAAGAAACCAACAGAAGGAAAAGAGCCCAAAAGAAGGCAGAAGAATCAGAGATTTGCTCATAAACACATGCAGGAATCCCATAAAAATATTAGTCATAAAGCCTTAATATATATGCAGAGGACCTGATACAGATCTATTAAGGCCCTGTGCATGTTATTTCAGTTTTGGTGAGTTCATAGGAGCTTTGCTTATGTTGATTTAGAGGTCCTTATTTTCTTGGTGTTCTTTACCCTTTCTGGCACTTACATTCTTTTTGTCTCCTTTCTACCAGAAAGGAACATATTGTCATGTTGTTCCATGAGTTCTGAGGGGAGTAATTTGCTGGAGACATCTCACTTAAAGCTGAGTGTTGCAAAGTCTCTCATTCTCTATGTAATGTCTGTCTATTCATCTCTGTATTTCTTCCCATCTGCTGTAGGAGGAAGTTTCTCTGGTAATGGTTGAACAAGGCAATGTTCTATGAGTATAGCAAAATATCATTAGAAGTTGGTTTATTACTATATTTTTTCTCTTTTTTAGACCATTATTAGATGATTTTACACCAGGTTCCTGGGCTATCTTGTTTCAGGTTCTTAAGCACACAAGCAGTATTGGTTATGTGTTTTATCTCATGGAGTGGGCTTTAAGTCAAATCAGTTATTGCTTGGGTACTTAAAAAAGCTTTATATCACCATTGTCTTAGCATATCTTGCAGGTACTATACCATTGTAGATAATGGTATTGTAGATGACTTGATGTTTATATTTCTCTTTTGAAAGCACACAGAGTAATTTCCTGTACCAAAGATGCTGGAATGTAGGGGTGTACACTCTATGCAGCCACCAACTTGACATTTCCATATTTAATGAGTTGGATGGGTGTTGTCTTCAGGAATCAGGCCCTGTTTTTAGTTTCTAGAGAGCAACTTATTGTCTTGGCAACAGTTTGGGTTGTTTGGTTATTCCTGTTTGGCCCCTTTGGCCAACAACTCTAGATGTAATCCAGCCAGTAACATTACTAGAAGTTTTATTTGGTGACAAACTATGCACACTTGGGACTCTGTTTCCCTCATTATTTGTTGAATTGATTTAGATCAACTTCATATATAAATATATTTTAGGAAGTATCTACTATATTAAGCTTCTATACTACCTCTCAAATGCCTCTTAATTTTAGCTGTCTCTTTTTATATTTCCCCCTACAACTCCATCATCCCTTCCCCTCCACACTTGGTCCTCCTCTCTGTTAGATTTCTCTTTCATAATTAGATCTGTCTGTTCCCTCTAGTCTCTTACTCTATACCTAACTTCTATGGTTCTATGAATTATAGTTTTGTTATCATTGACTTAACAGATAATATCCACATATAAAGTAAATACATACAATATTCCTTTTTCTGAATCTGAGATACCTCCATCAGTACAATTTTTTTCTAGTTTCATCCATTCATCGGCTGCAAATTTCTTGACATCACTTTTTTAAAGAGATGAGCAATACTGCATTGTGTCAACATAACCTATTTTATCAATCCATTCTTTTTAAATATATTTCATTTCACTTTTAAATTCATCTTAAATATCAAACTTGGTTTCCCCTTCCTTCTCTCCTCTGTCTTCTTCCAACTTCCCTCAAACTCTCCCCCATTCACTCTTCAGAAAGGGTAAGGCCTTCTATGGGAATTCAACAAAGCCTGGTATATTCAGTTGAGACAGGACAAAGCCCTCCCCATATCAAAACTGAGCAAGGCACCCCACCCTATGGAATGGGCTTTAAAAATCCAGATGATGTACTAAAAATAGATCCTGATCCTATTACCAGGGGTCCCACAAACAGACCAGACTACAAAACTGTCACCCATGTACAGCTGATATTTTTCTGTACCATGCTGGATCTCCAGCTGTAAGTATAAAGTCTGTGAGTTCCAGTGAGTACAGGTCACCTGTCTCTGTGGGTTTGCACATCACAATCTTGACACCCCTTGGTCATATAATCCCTCCTCCCTCTCTTCAACTGGACTTCTATAACTCAGCCTGGTGTTTGTATGATGAACTCTGCATCTGCTTCAATTAATTACTGAATTAAGGTTCCATGATGACAGTTATGATAGTTATCAATCTGATTACAAAGGAAGGACAATTTAGGCACCATCTACACTATAATGGTCTTAGCTGGTGACATTCTTGTGGGTTCCAGGGAATTTTCCTAGCAACAGTTTTCTCCTTAGCCCCATAATTGCTTCCTCTATTGAGACAAATCTTTCTTTGTTCTCCAACTCATTCCTCTCTCAACTACACCATCCCATTCCCTCATGTTTTTTATCCCAGATGCCCTCTCCTTTACCCAGGAGATCTTATCTCTTTCCCCTTCCTAGGGTGATCCATATTTCCATCTAAGGATCCTCATTATTACCTAGTTTCTCTGGAGCTATGTGTTGTGGTCCTATCCTTTGTTTTGCATCTAGTATTTACTTAGGAATGGGTACATACCATGTTTGTCTTTCTGAATCTGGGTTACCTCACTCAGAATGACTTTTTTCTAGTTCCATCCATTTGCTTGCAAATTTCATGATGTTATTGTTCTTAATGTCTGACTACTACTTTATTGTATAAATGTATCACATTTTCTTCATCCATTTTTCAGTTGAGGGGCATTTAGCTTGTTTCCAGGTTCTGCCTATTATGAATATTGCCACTTTTACCAATTCATAATTCACTTTTATGTTAAGGAACATCTAGGTTGTTTCCGGTATCTGGCTATTATCAGGAGAGCAGAAAGAAACATGGTTGAATAAGTGTCTCTGTGGTAGGATGAAGCATCCTTTGGGATATTACCAAGAGTAA
This sequence comes from Neodon shergylaensis, assembly GCA_025134845.1. NCBI lineage: Eukaryota > Metazoa > Chordata > Mammalia > Rodentia > Cricetidae > Neodon > Neodon shergylaensis. The sequence continues at coordinate 3,168,830 of JABTXL010003289.1, forward strand.
TATAGCTACATATTGAGATAGATCAATTTCCCTCATCCAGAGGAACCACCACACTGATTTTCACAGTAGCTGTATGTGTTTACACTCCCATCAGGAATATATGACTTCTTCTCTTACTCCACATCCTCACCAACATGAGTTGTCAGTTGTTTTGGTGATCTTACCCTCTTACCCATTGTGGTAGGTGTAAGGTGAAATCTCAAAGGAGTTTTGATTTTCATTTACCTGATTTATGTGGGATTCCCCTCTGTATGCTGTGAATTTCATTAGTTAATAAATAAACTGCTTTGTACCTATAGCAGAGCCATAGGGGAACAGAGCTAGGTGGGGAAAACTAAACTGAATGCTGGGAAAAAGGAAGGCAGAGTCAGAGAGAAGCCAAGTAGCATTGCCAGAGACAGACGCCACTGGGAACTTTACCGGGTAAGCCACAGCCACGTGGTGATACACAGATTAATAGGAATGTGTTAAATTACTATGTAAGAGTTAGCCAATAAGAAGCTAGAGCTAATGGGCCAAGCAGTGCTTTAATTAATATAGTATCTGTGTGATTATTTTGAGGCTAAGTGGCTGGGAACCAACAAGTGGCCCCCTCCTTACAACATCTGATGACTGAGGATGTTGAACATTTCTTTAAGTGTTTCTCAAGTATTTGAGTCTTCACTATTGAATATTTTTTATTTAGATCTGTACCCCAGTTTTTATTTGGATTGCTTTTTTTTACATCTAATTTCTTGATTTCTTTACATAATTTGGATCTTATCCCACTATAAAATGTGGAGTTGGTAAAAACCTTTTCCCATTCTGTAGGCTTTGACTTGTTTAAGTGACAATTTTCTTTGCAATGCAGAAGCTTATCAGGTTCATGAGACTCCGTTTATTAATTGTTAATCTCAGTGCCTGTGCTTATGGTGTACCGTTCAGAAAGTCATTTCCTGTGTCAAATAGTTCAAAGCTATCCCCCACATTTTCTTCTGTGAGACTTATTGTATCTGGATTTATAGTGAGGCATTTGGTACCTTGAGACTTGAGTTTTATGAGGGTTGTTAAGTGTGGATATGTTTGGATTCATCTTAATACAACCATCCAGGTTGACCACCACCATTTTTCAAAAATGATGTCATTATTTCAGTGTTATTTGTCATTATTTCTGGGCTATTTGTCAAAAATCAGATAGCAATAGGAGTGTACATTTATGTATGTGTCTTCAATTGATTTCCATTAATCAAAATGTCTGCTTTTGTACCATTTTTTATTATTTCAGCTTTGTAGTATAAGTTGAGATTATGAATGGTGAGGACTCCAGCAGTTCTTTCAGTATTCATTAATAAACCTTCCTTGCTGCATTGCCAGATATAGGGTTGGTGAAGATCTTTTCCCACACTGTGGGCTGCCATTTTGTCTTATTTACAATGCATTTGATTTACAGAAGGCTTTCAGTTTCAAAAGATCCCATTTATTAATTGTCAAACTCAGTGTCTGTGCTACTGGTGTTCTCTTCAGGAAGTAGTAAGCTTGTCCCAATGTATTCAAGGCTACTTCCCACTTTCTCCTCTATCAGCTTCAGTGTAATTGGATTTGTGCTAGATATTTGATCCACAACAACTTGAGTCTTGTGAATTAGGATAGATATGGATCTATTTATATTCTTTTTCATGTCATCATCCAGTTACTTCAGCACCATTTGTTGAAGATGCTTGCTTTTTTCCATTATACAATTTTCGCTTATTTTTCAAATATCAGGCATTCATAGATACGTGGATTAATGTCAGTGTCTTTATTAAAATGCCATTGATTTAAGTGTCAGCATTTATGTGAGTACCAAGCTGTTTTTTTATTACTGTAGCTTTATAAAGAGATTGATTGTAATCTCTTTAGAAGTTCCTTTATTGTACAGGATTATTTTGGCTATCCTGGATTTTTTGTTTGTCCATATTAAGTTATATATTGTCCTTTCAAGGTCTGTGAAGAATTGTGTTGGAATTTTGATGAGGATTGCATTGAATCTGGAGATTGCTTTGGCAAGATAGCCATTTTTACTATCTTAATCCTACCTATCCAAGACCATGGGAGATCATTCCCTTTTCTGATATCTTCTTCAAAGACATAAAGTTCTTTTCATACAGTTCTTTCACTTGTTTGGTTAAAGTTATACAAAATATTTTATATTATTTGTGGCTATTATAGAGGGTAATATTTCCCTGATTTCCTTCTCAGCCTCCTTATAATTTGCATATAGGGGAACTACTGATTTTTTTAAGTTAATCTTGTTTTCTGCAACATTACTGGAGATGTTTAAAAGCTGTAGGAGTTCCTTGGTAGAATTTTTGGGAATCACTTTTATATACTGTCATATCATCTGCAAATAATGAAAGTTTGACTTTTGTATTTCCAATTTGTATCCCTCTGATCTCCTTTTGTTTTATTATTGACATAGCTAGAACTTTGAGTACTATATAATAAATTGGAGAGAATGGAAAGCCCTATCTTGATCCTGATTTTAGTGGAATCACTTTGAGTTTCTCTCTATTTAATTTGATGTTGGTTATCAACTTACTATATATTGCCTTTGTTAAGTGTTAGTATTCTGATCTCTCCAACACCTTTGTTATGAGAATGTGTTGGATTTTGTCAAAGGTTTTTTCTTCAACTAATGAGATGATCACTTTTTTTTCTTTCAGTTTCTTTTTATTTATTTATTTATCTATTTATTTATTAAAGATTTCTGTCTCTTCCCCACTGCCGCCTCCCCTTTCCCTCCCCCTCCCCCAGTCAAGTCCCCCTCCCTCGTCAGCCCAAAGAGCAATCAGGGTTCCCTGCCCTGTGGGAAGTCCAACGACCACCCACCTCCTTCCAGGTCTAGTAAGGTGAGCATCCAAACTGCCTAGGCTCCCACAAAGCCAATACGTGCAGTAGGATCAAAAACCCATTGCCATTGTTTTTGAGGTCTCAGTAGTCCTCATTGTCCACTATGTTCAGAGAGACCGGTTTTAACCCAGGCTTTTTCAGACCCCGGCCAGCTGGCCATGGTGGATTACATTGATGGATTTTTGTATGTTGAGTTATCCCTGCATCTCTTACATGACACACATATGATATATGATCATAGTAGACGTTAATATGTTCTAGGATTTTATTGAGTATTTTTGCACCAATTTTCAAGATGAACATATGTCTATAATTCTATTTCTTTCTCTGTTTGAATACCCGCCTAATTGTAGCCTCATAAAAAGAGTTTGGCAATGTTGAGAACTGGTAATAATTTTTCTTTGAAATTATGGTAGAATTCTTCTCTAAAACCATGTGGTCTTGGGCCTTTTTTGTTTGGAGTTTTTTTTTAAATAACTTCCTCTATTTCTTTAGGGGTTATAGGTCTATTTAAGTTTTTTATCTGCTATTGATTTAATTCTGGTATCTTGAACCTATCCAGAATATTGTCCATTTCTTTTAGATTTTCCAATTTTGTCGAGAACAGGTTTTTGATATATGACCTAATGATTCTCTGGATTTCCTCGGTGTCTTTTGTTATGTTTCCCTTTACATTTCCAATTTTTAAAACTTGAATATTATCTTTCTGCCTTTTGGTTAGTTTGGATTTGTATATCTTGTTGATTTTCTCAGAGAACCAACTCTTTATTTCATTGGTTCTTTGTATTTTCTCTTTGTTTCTATTTTATTAATTTCAGCCTTCAATTTGATTATTTCCTGGCATCTACTCATTCTGTGTGAGTTTACTTTTTTCTCTTCTAGAGATTTCAGTTCTGCTGTTAAAAAGGTTTTGTAAAACTCCAAATTCTTTATGTAGGCGCTTAGTGCTATGAAATTTCCTCTTAGTGCTGCTTTCATAGTGTCCCATAAGTTTGGGTATGTTGTGCGTAATTTTTATTGAATTCTATGAAGTCTTTAATTTTCTTCTTTATTTCTTCCTGGATCCAATTGTGATTCAGGTGAGCATCGTTCAATTTCTATGACTTTGTTATTTTTCGGTAATTAGTGTTGTTGAATTCCAACTTGAATCTTGATAATCTGGCAAGATATAGGGGGTTATTGCAATTTTTTGTATCTGTTGAAATTCGTTTTGTGACTGAGCATGTAGTCAATTTTAGAGTAGGTTACATGTGTTGCTGCAAAGAAGATATATAGGAATGTTTTATGGATGTCTCTTAAACCCATTTGTATCATAGCATTTGCTAGTTTTCTTATTTCTCTGTCAAGTTTCTTTCTGTGAGATCTTTCATTTGGTGAGAGTTTGGTGTTGCAGTATGATACTATTGTGTCTGAGGTTTGATGTGTGACTTAAGCTTTAATAATGTTTCTTTTACAAATATGTGTTCTTTTGTATTTGGGGAATAAATGTTTAAAATTGAGACTTTGTCTTGATGGATTATTCCTGTTATAAATATGAAATGTCCTTTTGCATCTCTTTTGATCAATTTTAGTTTGAAGTCTATTTTGTTAGATATTAAGATAGCTACACCAGTCTGTTGCTATTTGTCTTCAATTGTTTTTTTCACCTCTTTTACTTTTCTTTTTTGTCTTTCATTAAGTGATTTACTAAGTTCTTCTTTTCATTGACTTCTTTAAAGAACTATCTCATTTCCTTCTTAATGACCTTTGTCATCCTCACAAATGTATTTTTAAGGTTGTTTTCTCATGCTTCATCTATGTTGGGATGTTTGGGTGTTTATATTATAGAACCACTATCTTCTGGTGGTGCCAAATTTCTCTTTATTTTGTTGAGTATATTCTTAAATTGCTGTCTACCCATCTAGTTTTGGAGGTAAATATAGGTTCAGGTGTTGAATCTTCCTCCAATTGGTGGAGGTGCTGTCTGTCTCTGGGGTCACTGTTTGTAACATGAACGGCCAGGCCTGTTGTTGTTGGGGTTTTTATCCTCCCACCAGGTACCCCACAATTGTTTAGCCCCAAAGAAAATCACACATAGATCTCTATAAATTATAAGCTGATTGGCCCATTAGCTCTAGCCTCTCACTAGCTAACTCTCATATCTTGATTGATCCATTTTTCTGATCTATGTTAGCCATGTAGCTCAGTACCTTTTTTCAGTGGGGCAGCTCACACCCTGCTGCTTCGGTGGTCTGGGCAGGAGTGGGAGGAATCAACTTCCTCCTTCCCAGAATTCTCCAGTTCTCATTACATCATTTCTACTTCCTGTTTGGTTTTCTCACCTATATTTCCTGCCTGGCCAATCAGCATTTATTTATAACATGACTGACAGAATACAGACAATTCTCCCGCACCACTTCCCCACCTTTTTTTTTAGGGTTATTATTCCAAAGGATATAGGTAAAGCCTGTTCCTCATGGACCTCTGATGCCATGGGTGTTAGTTGGCTGGAGGAGTGGATGGCAGGAGTGGTGGAAGGGTCTGCCTGCAGGAATCTTATCTGCTGACCAAATTCTGGGGCTGCAATGGGTATAGGAGGAGCACAAGATATGCTTCATGGTCTAGGACATAGAGTCTGAGGTTGTCCAGCGAGGAGACCAGTCACTCACTTCATGCTTCAATCATTGCATGTGGAGCCTGTGATTCAGGGGCCTCTGATGCCATGAGGTGGATTGACAGGGAAATGGTGATGAGGGAGGGTCTGCTTGCAGGAGTCTTACCTGCTGACCAAATGATGGGGCTACAATGAGTCAGGGACAGGCAATTCCAAAACATTGTTTTTTAAAAATTTGTACTAGCCGGGCGGTGATGGCACACGCCTTTAATCCCAGCACTCAGCAGGCAGAGGCAGGCGGATCTCCGTGAGTTCGAGACCAACCTGGTCTACAGAGCTAGTTCCAGGACAGGCTCCAAGGCCACAGAGAAACCCTGTCTCGAAAAACCAAAAAAAAAAAATTGTACTTAGCATGAACCACGTGTTGGACACAGTTTTATTTTCTGAAATTTCCCTTTGTGAAGAGATATTTAGCTCTTTGTTTATGAGAGTTCAGCATCTAAGATTGGTTGTCTGAATCTTAATGTCATTCCTTGCGTATCATAGACTGAATTCATTTTTTTATTATTAAAAATTTCTGCCTCCTCCCTGCCTTTCATTTACCTCTCCCTCACCCCACTCCTCTCACCCTACCTCTCCAGTCCAAAGAGCAGTCAGGGTTCCCTGCCCTGTGGGAAGTTCAAGGTCCTCCCCCCTCCATCCCAGTCTAGGAAGGTGAGCATCCAAACAGGCTAGGCTCCCACAAAGCCAGTACATGCAGTAGGCTTTGTTCTTGGCTTCTCATCAGCCTTCATTGCCTGCCATGTTCAGAGAGTCCGGTTTTATTCCATGCTTTTACAGTCCCAGTCTTGCTGGCCTTGGTGAGCTCCCAATAGGTCAGCCCCACTGTCTCAGTGGGTGGGTGCACCCCTTGCGTTCCTGACTTCTTTGCTCATGTTCTCCCTCCTTCTGCTCCTCATTTGGACCTTGGGAGCTCAGTCTGGTGCTCTAATGTGGGTCACTTTCTCTATCTCCATCCATCGCCAGATGAAGGTTCTATGGTGATATGCAAGATATTTATCAGTATGGCTATAAGATAGGGCCATTTCAGGCATCCTCTCCTCAGCTGCCCAAGGAACTAGCTGGGGACATCTCCCTGGACACCTGGGAACCCCTCTAAAGTCAAGTCTCTTGCCAACCCTAAAATGGCTCCCTTAATTAAGATATATACTTCTCTGCTCCCATATCCACCCTTCCTTTATCCCAACCATTCCATTCCCCCAAGCTCTCCCCATCCTCCCCTTCTCACTTTTCTCTCCCCATTTTCCCTTACCCCATCCCACCCCACCCCCAAGTTCCCAGTTTTTGCCCAGCAATCTTGTCTACTTCCAATATCCAGGAGGATAACTATATGTTTTTCTTTGGATTCACCTGGAAATCAGTGTGGCACTTTCTCAGGAAATTCGGGATTAACCTACCCAAGGACCTAGCAATACCACTCTTGGGAATATACCCAAGAGATGCCCTATCATATTACAAAAGCATTTGTTCAACTATGTTCATAGCAGCATTATTTGTAATAACCAGAACCTGGAAACAACCTAGATGTTCTCCAATGGAAGAATGGATGAAGAAAATGTGGAATATATACACATTAGAGTACTACTCAGTGGAAAAAAAAAACAATGACATCTTGAATTTTGCATGCAAATGGATGGAAATAGAAAACACTATCCTGAGTGAGGTAACCCAGACCCAAAAAGATGAACAAGGGATATACTCACTCATTACTGGGTTTTAGCCATAAATAAAGGACATTGAGCCTATAATTTGTGATCCTAGAGAAGCTAAATAAGAAGGTGAACCCAAAGAAAAACATAGACTGAATTCAAACAGGGTGTTTAACACCTCATCATAAACACCAAAAGGCATCAACTGATAAATTCAAAGTGAGGTGTCTTGACATTCATCAGAAGTGCAATTTCACTGTGATGTCCTATAAGTATTAGGCATTTTTGTACATCACAAATGGTAAATACAATGCAATGATCCATCCTATAATATAGCATTTTATAAATCTCTGAATTATATAAGTTAAAGAGGACACTGTTTTCTTTGTTTCTTGATCCAGTTTAGGGTGACAACCATATGAAGATAACATTTCACATTTACTGACTATGATTATACTGTAATTTGTACACTTGAATATTTATTAGTTAATGATTTGATTTTGTGTTGTCATTGCTGGCCTTAATATAAAGCTTTGAACTCAGACTGGCATCAAGACAAACCAAGCACAAATTTCTTGGATGCATATAGAAGTTGACATAAAAATAGTCTCATGAAATAAGCAGATTTCAGAGAAACAATGATTTCTGAAGTACTAGACATGCAGAACAGTGGTCAAACATACCTAGCATGTTCAAACCCTTTCTTCAGGATATAACACACAAACACAAAATATTCTGATATTTCTTTGTTTTCTGATTATGAATCTGTGCTATTCTAGAGGAACTATTTAGGCTATTTGATCAAGAATTGAGAGAATGAGATACTATGGGAGGAAATTTAAGATAGATGATTAAAATACTTATATGCTACTATATGAAATTCAGTAAAGGTCATTGGAATGGTGAACTTAGTTCTATGTGTTCACTGAGAAAATATAAATAAGGTCAAAATGAGATTGTGGGTATGAAATGAAAAAAATCCTAAGGAAGAAGTAGAAACAGGCAAGCATTCATTGAAATGTTTTGGCCTGTAGGAATAATTGACAGATAAACAGGATGGTCTAAGTTAAGATTTTCAGCACCCACATAAATCCTGGTGGTGGTTATGTGTATATGTAATTTCAGTGCTGAGTGGAGGGGAAGTGTAGTCAGCAGGATGGCTGATCAGCCAGCCTATCAGAAAAATGATGAGCTCCAGGCCCACTTAGAAACTCTGTCTAAAGGGACTGTGGTAAGGAGTGAATCCACCTAGGTTTTCTTTCTTTCTTTC
>JABTXL010003289.1:3178389-3243938 GCA_025134845.1 Neodon shergylaensis
ATTTTATTGAGTATTTTTGAATCTATGTTCTTGCATCAAGTTGGTATGTAATTCTCTTTCTTATTTGAGTCTTTGTATGATTTTGATATCAGGGTAACTGTTGCTTTCAAAAAGAGTTTGGTAATGCTCCTTCTGTTTCTATTCTATGGAACACTAAGAGGAGATTAGGTATTAGCACTTCTTTGAAGTTATGGTAGAATTCTGCACTGAAACAAACCAGGCCTGGGCTTTCTTTGGTTGGGAGGCTTTTGATGACTGTTTCTATTTTCTTGCAGGTTATAGGTCTATTTAAATTCTTCACTTGGTCTTCATTTAATTTTGGTATGTGGTGTCTTTGATGTATCTTGGATACAGCAGAAATATGAGTCCTGATGTTTTTATATCCATTCTGCTATCCTGTCTTTTTATTGGGGGACTGAAGCCAATTATGTGGAGAGGTCTCAATAATGATCAGTGTTAGTTGATTCCTACTATGCTCTTTTTACAGTGTTTCTCTGTCTCTGCTCCCCCTCCCCCATGTGTACATTTCTTTTGACTTGCTGATTGGAGATTTATTTATTCCCTGTGTTTTCTTGAAAGTAGTAAATTTCTTCAGATTAAAGTTTTCTTTCTACCAGATTCTATAGGACTGGATTTATTAATAGATAATGCTTTATCATGTAATGTCTTATTTTCTCCATCTATTGTGCTTGAAAGTTTTGCTGTTTATAGTAATTGGGGATGGCATCTATGGTCTCTTTGATTTTGTAACACGTCTATTCACATCTATCTGGCTTATAAAACTTCCATTGAGAAATTAGGTGTAATTCTAATTAGTCTGCCTTTATATTTTACTTGATCACTTTCCCTTGCAGGTTTTACTATTCTTTGTTTGTTCTGATTGTTTATGGTTTTGATTATTTTGTGCCAAAGGGGTTTTCTTTTCTGGTCCAGTTTACTTGTTGGTCTGTATGTTCCTTATACTTTCACAAGCATCTCTTACTTCAGGTTAAGGAAACTTTCTTCCATTATTTTGTTGAAAATGTTTTCTGTGCCTTTGACCTGTGTTACTTCTTTCTCTCTTCCTATCAGATTTAGTCTTTTGATAATATCTGAGCATTCCTTGGTGTTTTATGCTTGGAATTTTTTAGTTTTTAAATTTTCTTTGATTGAGGTATCCATTTCTTCTATCCTGTCTTCAGTGTTTGAGATTTTCTCTTCCATCACTATATTCTGGTGTTGTGACTTGCCTCTGAGGTGTTTTTTTTTTTCAAGTTCCTAAACTTTTAATTTTCAGATTTCCCTAATTTGGGGGTTTCTTTATTGATTCTCATACACTTCATGTTTTGGACAATTTCATTTGTTTCCTTTCACTGGTTGGTTATGTATGTTTCCATAGGTTTCTCTACAGGATTGATTCATTTCCTCTTTAAGGACCTCTATCATATTCATAAAATCTTGTGATTCAGATATGTTGGAATATTTTGAGCTGTCAGTGATAGGCTTGCTGGGCTCTAGTCAAAACACAATGTCATGGTTGTTTCTTAGTTTGTTTTACACTGGTGTCTATGCATTTGAGATTGGGATTGGTATAATTTTAGGTGCTGATCTATGGCCTTGTCTTTTTATGTGGGTATTTTTTCTTTGGTTCCTGTTTCCTCTCTGGTCCTTTGAGAGTATGATGGCTCTGTGTGTGTGTGTGTGTGTGTGTGTGTGTGTGTGTGTTAGGAGTTCTAATGGGATCCTGATAGATATGGGCACTGTGTTTTCCCAAAAAAAATGTGCATCTCGATATGTAGAGCTGATACTTAGTAATGGAGATGATCGTGGGGAGGGGGATAAAAGGATTCCCAAGATGGAGATAAACAGGATGTTTGACCAGGATCTTAGATCCCTGGGAATGGGGTCAGAGTGTAAAAAAAGGCTATAACTATAGAGTTAAGGTTGAGACTGGTAGACTGGATTTGAAGAAATTAAGTGAAGGATGAAGATCTCTAGTTAGTCTACTTCTTTCCCATGTCAATGTGGCCTGCTGGTTCTCAGGTAGTGCTTGGTGGAGTTGGAGGCTGGAAAAAAACAATGAGTGGAGGGATGGGTATTAGGAGGAATATGAGTGATTCAGTGGAGGTGGTGGTGGTGGTGGAAGCTGCATCAGGTGTTCTGTTGTAGACCTGAGGATGGGACTTGAGGGGATATAAGATTTGGAGAAGCTGAGGGAAAGATGAAGATCTGCAGTCTGGCTACCTACTTCCCTTGCAAGAGTGGCATGCAGGTTCCTGGGAAATGCTTATTGAGGTAAGTGTCTGGGATAAAGCAATTATTTAGGGAGGGAGAATAGGAAAAAAAGATTTATGTAGTTTACTGTAGATGTGGGCATGTTGTATGAGAGGGAAGTCTTATCAGATGCTATGCTGAAGAACTGAGGACCAAATTGGGGGATTGGATTCCAAGCAGTTGAAGGAAAGGTGAAGATATGTCATTAGAGTGTCTGATTCTTTGAGCAGATTGGACGGTTGGTTCTCTTCATTTTGCTTGGTTGTTTACTACTTAGTGGTGACCAACAGCTCTCTAGTTAGATTTAAGTCTTATTCAACAAGAGGGAAGGGAAGTAAAGGATGAATCTAGAAATTTGTTATATAATTTATGCCTCTAAAGAAGGAGATTTTTAGCCCATGTGGCATAAATTCATAATGTTAACAGCATATCTAAAAACTCTAGAGCAAAACTAAGAAATCATACCCAAAGAAAATAGACAAGAAATATTCAAGCTGAGGGCTGAAATTAAATTGTAAGCAGCTTTAATTCTTGGTGGTCAGATAGGTTGAAAGGTACAATTTTAGTTTTTAAAATATTCCTTGAAACTTGCTTTGTGTCCTAACATATATACAGTTTTGGACAAATTCAGTAATTACTGAGAAGATCATGTCCCCTTTCCTCTTGCAGTCCTGGAATCTCATTACACTTGGATATTTGCAGACCCAGTACTTGCTTACCCACCCATCCATGCTCTGTGAGTTTGCATGTGTCAGTCCTTCTGTGTCTGGAAGACTTTGTGTACTTGATGTCTTCCATCCCTACTTTTTTTTTTTTTTACAATCTTTCTGCCTCTTCTTCTCCAAAAATTTTTGAGTCATTAGGGGGGAGGTTTTATGGATACAACCCATTCTAAGGTTTTTCAATCTCTGCACACTGACCAGTTGTGGGTCTCTGTATTTGTTCCCATTTACCACAGGGGAACATTTCTCTGATGATGGATAATCAAAACATCAATCTGTGGATATAGCAGGATGAGGTTTAAGTCATTTGGTGATAAGAGACATCTAGTTGAGGTTTTCTCTATCAGTTATTTTGTGATTTTATTTTGATTTCTTTCATGAATGGCTATATATTAAGAAGCTTCTGTCTTAGTAGGTTTGCATATAATCCTCTGATGTTCCTTATTTTTAAAAGTTTTCCCCATATTCCCTCCCTAACCTCCTTTTCTTTGATCATCTCCATTTAATTTCCATCTTCTAGTATCCTCTCATACCCTGTATCTTCTAAACTATAAATTCTATTTAACCATCCTCATGATGTCCATCCCTACCTTATCCTTTAATTTATATCAAATATATGTGATTATATGAATTGTGGAATTGTACTAGGAGGGTGACCTCTTTTTCTTCCCAGTAACCCAGCTAGCTTAGACCTGAAATAATCACACAGAAACTGTATTAATTAAATCACTGCTTGACACATGAGCTCTAGATTCCCATTGGCTAATTTTTACATCTTAATTTAAACCATCTCTATTAATCTTTATATCACCATGAGGTCATGGCCTACCAGCAAAGTTTCAGCACATCTGTCTCCAGTGGCAGCTACTTCATGGCATCTCACTGACCCTGCCCTTCCTCCTACCAGCATACAGCCTAACTTTCTCTGCCTACCTAAGTTCTGCCTTGCTATAGGTTCAAAGCAGTTTCTTTATTCATTAATGGTAATCACAGCACACAGAGAAAACTCCAACATCACCTCCCTTTTCTGTTTAAACAAGAAGGAAGGTTTTAACTTTCACATAGTAAAATTACATATAACAAAACAGGTATCAAGCAAGAATTAAAATCTAAAATCTTTAGTTGATTGATTTATTTATTTTTATTCATGCAAAAGTTGGATTGTCATATTTGTTTTATGATCATAATTATATCTTGCCCATTGAAGGGTCATTGTAGGCCTAGAATCCTGTTGAATACCAGCATTCAGGACACGGGACACAGATATGTGATATTTAACAATATGTTGTGAGGCAGGAATGAGAAGGACAAGAGCCTCTTTATATCTGAGGGAGTATAGGAGACTTGGAATGAAATTAGAATGAGCAATTCTTCACTCCCCCAATGTCCTCTGGGTGAACTGCATGAGTTTTCTGGAACCACATATACTTTTACCCATATCAGAATAGTTTTACCATATCAGAATAATCTCAGAGCCCTGTATTCTTGGTGGATGACAGAAGAGCAATCCACAGTCCAACAGCATCCAGCTGTGAAATCAAACAGGGTTGTCTCTAACATGGCCTACACACTTACTGTTACTTTTTACTTTCTCTCATTTACAGATGACCTGCCATGACTTTGTTGTCTTGTTAAGCCACAGCACTGACATTGTTAACATTAACTTTGAGATTATCACAAGTGATGATGGTGTTTGGTTAGGACTCTGACAATGATCCCTCCAGTGCCCTGAACTTCTGACCTGTTATCCCCTGAAAACTCTGCCTCTTCAGGAGAGGAGACCATGTGAGACTGGTCCTTCTTTTGCTGAGGAAAGAGTAAACAATGATAGTTCACAAAGCAGCAGGCTCAAGCTAAACTCTTCCCAGCACAGCAACCTTGATTTTCTCCAGAGATGGTCTGCTTCTACCTGGAATAGTGACTATAGTGACTTCTTGGTTGTTAAGAACTGATGATCCTGTTCATTGATGACAAGAGGCATGCCAGCCCCACTCAAATACACTGTCATTTAGTCAGTGAAAATATTTCCAATATATTTCAGAAATATAGGTCCCAATGAGAGTTTGGAGGGGATCAAATACCCACACAGGGGAGCTGTGCTCACCCCAGGAGAGGCAAGTCATGTGCCTAAGTGTGGTTTCTCTAGCTCAACTCCGGTTACCAGGCATAGCTCTATTAGACCTATCCCAAATGAATAACCCAGGGAATACAGAGTCACAATACAAGCTACCTGATGACTCAGAAGAGAAGCAATAGGTGCCTTTGACATGATCTGTACACCTATGAGCCTAAAGGAATGTGACCATAGAACTAGCCATGTGTACCCATCAATGTACTCCATATATTTTTAAACATACTTAGCCCAATTCAGATTCCAGGGTGAAGCTAGCTCTCTAAACTGCAGTAGCTTACAATAAAGATGGGATCTCGTGAGTACATGGCACACTGGAGGTCGGTAAAGATTGTTGCTGCCACTAGACAAAGGCCCAGGATTTGGACTCTCCAAAATAAAAAGGTGAAGAGATCCAACACATGTTGAGGCCAGTAATCATGACCAAAGGAATTATGGTCTGGCTATTATGAATTCATTGTCTGTTTAGGCATAGTTAGTTTGTTTAGCATTGTTGAAGTATCCTGGGTTCTTCATCTTCATCCTCTAGACTCCTGTATTTTTTATGCTACCAGAGCTGCGATTCTATTTGCTGCTCAGTCTGGGATCTCTGCTCCATGGCTGGGTACTGCTAAGATCAAGACCACATACGTAACAAGAAAGGAGAGGTGCTACTTGGGTCTTTCCCTGGAGAGGAAAAATAATCCAACACAGATAATAAACTAGATACTCACAGAGGGACTGAGCAGTGAGAGCTTGGGGGCAGAACCATTGTATAATTTGGTATAGGAAATTTGGTTGCTGATAGAACAAAAACCAAGGAAGGGCAAGGTAGTCCTAGGCTTTGAATGTGACTTCTAGCCCATGGCTGTGAGGAACACAAACCTCACAGTCCATAGGACCAGTGATTGCAGGGTCCAAAATAGTCAAGGTGAAAAAAAAAAGGAGGTTCAAATAGCTTCTCTAGCCAGATTTATAAATTTGAAGGGCACAAGCATCCTGAGCTAAGATTTTTCTGGATGATGGTTTGTGCTTTGTCCTTTAATTGCTTAAAAAACACAGGGACACTAATTATCAGAATGAGCACATGGAGATTCTGTCAGGTTGACTTCTAGGACCCTCATCCCATTGCAATGAAATCCTCAAGATGAGGCAAAATAAATTCCCATGTGTCCTGACTTCTAACCCTGGCCTTTCTACCTGATGAGTCAATAAAGCATTCGGGAAAGTAAGATAGCTGTCTGTACTCATACAGCGTGTTCAGTGTAGAGTGATCCACGCTTTAAGACAATGGGCATGCTCTCTGGAGGGATTCCAAAGCCTTAACCAATTTCAAGTGTTCAGAAATCAAATAGCCATGAGATCAGACATTGGACAGGGGAGAATCTACAGATACTATCACTTGTGATCAACTAAATAAGTTACCAAAGGTATGGAGGGACAGCATCAAAGAGCCCAGAAGAGTCCATAAGTTATTTCTGTAGATGATGTTGATAAACATATAGGGATGTGTACTACCTACTCAGTCTTAATCACCCCTTCACTCTGAGCAATTCACTCTCCCCCAGTAGGTCTCTAGTTCCTTCTCTGTAAGAGACTGGGATTAAGTACAAACAGCATAGAATGCTTTGGGGATTAATTGAGATATTACCTAAAGTTTTCCTGGCATATGGGTCCTCTTATTAACACTAGTTACTACTATAACCACTTGAGCTCCTGCCTAGACATGGTCTCTGACTTTGTGACCCTTAACACTTAACTTCCCTTCTCAGGGAAGCACCCTACAGTTTTCCCAGTGAGGAAGTGAATCAGGATTCCCACAAGTGTCATCTATCTTGAAAATTATAGAATTCTTATATGGTAGGGTTAATCATGGAGGTAGGTTCTAGATATGGTAGGACAGAAATCATTCAGTTGAGTGTGAAACAAGAGATAGGCTAAGGCTTGTATGTCCGTGAGTGTGTAGAGAGCTGGATCTAGTTGCTTTCCCCAGTTTTGCTCACCCTGACTTCACGTGGCCACCTTGGGAATCCCCAAGCTAAAGTTAGTCCTGTGTTGGCTGAAACAAGAACTCAGAGGCACAAAAAGAGATAAATAAATAGAAGTGAAACCAAGCCCATGTTAAGCAAAGCATGACAAACAGGGCCAGGTGTGGCTATTGGTAACAAGGGGCCTTTTCAAGACTATAGTTGGCTGGTTGTGTTTCTAATAGGTAGGAATAGAAGAGTATACATCATATTCATTTCCAACTCCAAGTAATAGTTCCTGGGTCTGATGCTGCCCATCTGCCTGCATCCTAACCTTCCAAGCTCAGTCTTGACTATTAGAATCCTGGAAGACCAGGACGAAGGGGTCTCAGGACCAGTCACTTGGGCCTTGTATGTTAGCAGTGCACCAAAGAGGGGGTGACTAGATCAGACCTCTGAAGTCCCATCATAAGTGCCTAGCCTGGGCAGAAATGAACAACTGAGTAAACAAGCACAGAAATCTTCATTACTTGATACCCTGTCATTCAAAGACACACACTGGAACTTACTGATAACAACACTGAAATCCTGCTCTTGATACTTCACCACAGAGATGTCACAGGGCCAAGGTAGTATCAGGACTCATAGCCAAAGTTTAGTTTTTAAAAGTATTCTTCATTTATTTTTTAGGTATGTGTATGTGTGGGGTCACTTGCATGTACTAATGAGGGGACCAAAGGCCGACTTGCTGGAGTTCATTCTTTCATTTTATAACATAAGTCTCAGGAAGTAAATTTGAAGACACCTTTTTCCTGCTGAGATATCTCACTGGTCCCTCAGGTCACAATTTTAACCAGGAACTAGTATAGATGACTTAATTTTCACATGTTCTAAATAACCTTGGAGAAGGGGCTAGATGTATGTCTACAGCAACAAAGAGTGGCCCACAGGCAGGTTAAAGAACAATTTTTTTGTTTAAATGTACTATTTCTTAAAAACAATAGTCTAGAAAAAATCACAGCAACACATTTTCAGGGTGCTTTATAGTAGAAACTTGACTATTTTTAATTTAAAAATTTTGAAATTCTATGTGCATGAATAGAAACATATCAGCCTGTATGTTTGTAACCAGATGAATGTTTTGTGCCTACAGAGATGAGAAGAGGGCAATGGATCACTGGAACTGGAATTACAGCTGCCCTGTGGGAGCTGGAAATTAAATCTAATTCTCCTGGAGGAGCAGCCAGTGCTCTTAATTACTGAGCCATTTCTCCAGCTCAGAAATTTATTTCTATATATTTCCTATATTTTCTGATTTCTTAAAGAATAAGTATGAGTTTTATAACTATGAAACAAAGAAATGGTTTAACTTAAAAATCATATCAATATTCTCTTCCTAAGAAGAGCTAACAATGCATCTGTAAAGACATGTGTATAGAACCAGGCAATGGTGGTGCATGCCTTTAATTCCAGCACTCAGGAGGCAGAGGCAGGTAGATCTCTGTGAGTTCGAGACCAGCCTGGTCTATAAGAACTAGTTCCAGGACAGGCTCCAAAGCTTCAGAGAAATCCTGTCTCAAAAACAAAACAAAAGACACGAGTTTAGTCTTACTTCTAATGGGTCAAAAGATGAGACATGAACTAGATAGGAATATGAATATAATTTTCCCCATATAGGAGGATAAGGCAAGAGTATCATCTAAGCATAAAGATTCAAGATCAACTATATCACAATATCTGTCTCACATAAATGCATACACAAACATACACAAATACATGAATAAAGATGTGAGGTGCATATGCATATCTGTATATGTATATGTATAGTCCATATCTATAACTAACAACTTCTTGTGGGGTACAAATTTAGGTGATGCTGATTTTTATTTTTCATCTAATTTTCATTTTGAACAACAATCATATTTTTGGTATAATTATGAAAAGAGTACTTTATGTTTTTTAGTCTGTTTGTTACAGTTCATTTAACATTTGACAAATATCTATTTCCTGCCTGTTCTGACATTCACTGGAAGGATGCTGTACTTGTTATTATGCTGAAGAAAAGACAGAAAACCATCCATCTTAGGACATGAGTCCAGTGTGGGAAATATAGACATGGAAAGGGGCCTTGGATTATAACTCTGGACAATTTGCCCTAAATTCTTTGTTTCTTGTCCCAAAACATGAAACATGGTTAGAAATCTAGCCAAAATGTAGAGATATGGTTTTGAGAAATTGTTCAGATCAAAGAAAATAGAAAGAGGAGGTATTTTTTAATTTATGTGGTATGAACTACCCAAATTCAGGCAATTGACAAAAAAGAACAAATGAAACCAAACAAAGTTTTTGCAAAAATCTGGGACACCATGACTAATAGCGTGAGAAATTTCTGGGAAAAATATTAAATCCCTTCACACAAACAAAAAAGATTAGCAAAAGACAAGGTTGGGTAAATAGAAACACCAATAGTGAAGACATGGGATGCTGTCAGATCAAGACCAGAGAAGATTTCAAAAGTGTTCACAGGTTCCTTACACAGGGGATTAGATAATGTATCTGAATATATATGTTCAGGAATGCCTATTATACAAAGTTCTCTACCACATAAAGAGACAGCATATTACCTTTAATCCCAGCCTCTCTCATGGTATGTTGTCCTGAACAAACATGTTTGTTATAGGAAGTGCATGTCAGAGTATGAATGAATTCATTAAGACAGCATTCATTGTCTCAACAAAATGTGAGAAATAGTTATCTTTGTTAGGCTACAGTTTGGGCAGCCTAAGAGACTTTAAAAGTTTTTCACCTATTGACAACATTAAGTATCTGTTCCCTATGCAGCATGAAGACAGCCCACATCTCTTTTTGTTCACTTCCCACTTCCTTAATCAACTCTGTGAGTCTAATATTATGGTCTAAAACTAAAACGGGAGAAGCTGAACTGCTTCTTCCCTGCTGTCTTTCCCACTTACCCATTCTAAAGGCCACATTGACCAAAGAAAAACTTTTGTTCCAAAGAAATGGTTTGGCTCTTTTCCTGGTATCTAATGTTTCATATCACACTGAGAAATATGTCAAATGTCTGATAGCTCAATGACTCTCAATAAAAAGTTCAAACAATGGATATACAAATGGGTACTTGATTGATAGATGGGTGAAGAATGAACAGAACAGAGGATGGGTGGAGAAATTCATTAATGTGTGGACAAATGAAGAGGTGAAATGTTGGATGAAGAGTTGAGAGATAAGGGAAAAATGAATGAGAAATGTATGATATATGCATAGATGGATATAAGGATGAATGTATGAAGAGATTTCTGTATGGTTGGACAAGTAGATGGATGGACAAGAAATGTGTAGAAGAATAAGTAGTTTAGTGAGTTCATGACTATGTGAACAGTTAAATGAGTAAATGTATAATGGCTGAATAGCTGATTTGGTGGTTGTAAAATAACTTAATTGTCTCCTTTTAACACAGGACTTGTAGGCTGACCCAGGTCAGACAATAGACAACAAATAGAAGTCAGTCTCCCACTCTCTAGACAGTGTTCTCTTTCTGCCTTTGTGGTCTAAGTTCTCAGATTCCAACATAGTCCAACTCCTAATATCTTGTAGAGTCCAGATCCTAGGTTTGTCCTTTGGATTTGACATTTCCCTCTATGAGGGAAATGACAGCTTAAGAGAGACATCTCCAAATTGTATCACATATAAGTCTCCATGTCCCAGTGGGGAAGTGAGTAAGTGATAAGGTAGGCAGGATTTACAGAAATACAGAATATTCAAGAACATTTTTATATCAATTTCAGCACAGTGCTGTATAGACAAATATGAACATGCCAACTATCATAAGTGCTGATATCAAAAGAAGAAAGTGCAGGGCCCTGATTTCATCTCTTCCCTCTCTAACCCAAACCCCAGACTACCATCATGTCCAAAATGCAGCAACACCTACCACACTTATAGTCACTAATCAATTGGATGATCAGTTCTTCTTTGGGTCCTGAGAACATAGTGGTGGCCTCCAGGGTACATCTCTACAGCAGTGTCAGTGAGTGAATGACACAGACCTGGCATAAACACATGATGTTCTAATAGGTGATGCTATATATTTTGAAAGAGGAAAGAAAGTGCTGCTAGCTGTATGTTCACAAATATCCCATATACATCTTTCAGTAAATGGAAAAGGAAAGATTAGGTACCTGGAGAAGAGTGCACTTGGCAGGAAAAACTTTCATTAAAATAGATAATATGTTGGACTATACCTAACAGGGTGTAGGAATGGTGAGAGGTAAGAAGATAAAAGAAGACATGTGTGAATGAAACGACCATAGCCAGGTCCTTGAAGACTATCCTAAACATAATGTCTTTTGATTTCAGTTTCCACAGTAAACTGAAAAAGTACATGTGGGACATATTAGTCTTCTGGATTTCTAGGTAATCCTGCTCAGTCAGATGGAGTGAGTTCAATGGCTTCCTGTGTGAACAGATGTGAAATATGTCATCTGGTCAATGACTATTTGGGATTGTCTGGTTCTTCCTTTACAATTTACCAGTAAAGTCCTGCATATCAAATTTCCATACCCATCCTGGCTTGGTAGACTCTACTCCAATCTGGATCTATGGGAACCTGAGCAGGAATGTTAAGGTGGACTCTTAGCTGTATTCTCTCTCTAGAACAGAGGGACCAATTTTCAGTTCATCAGGGCCACAACCTATCCCTGATCCTGTGCTGCCTAGAGAATGTGAATAAACAGATGTTGCTGTATTCTTTTTAACTCAGCCAGAACACACAAAATTACATAGTTCTGAAACATTTAGAGAGTTCTTCAAATACAATAATGTTTGAAGAATAAGCATCTTTGTCACACTGAGTCATTGAATCTGTGAATATTTTCCATATTTCTCAGTAGTAACTTTTAATAGTGGGGGCATGACTACATTTTAATCAGTAGGTTATTGATAGCTTAGTTCAGTTACAAATTATATAATTGAAAATATTCTTTTGTATTAATTTCTGAATACATATAAAACTTGGAATTTTATGATATGAAATTATATCTGAAAATTTTGCTGTACGTACATGCTATATATTTTGTGAAATTTGTTATCTACATTAGGCAGCATTGTCATTGCTGTTTTCTCAATTCCTGTCTTATTTATTTCTCTCACCTTATCCCTATCATACTTGCATGAAAAACAATGGACATCCAATGCTTGTCATGTGGTATCTTTTGAAGCATTTCTCTATGGCATGAGGAGCTTGCAAGTATGTTCCTTCAAAATTATCTCACAAGATTAGGGATTTTCTTTGTATTTCTTGTAAAATAGAAATTACTTTTATTGGATATTGGATCCTTTTAAATTAAATTTAGTTTTTTTTTTAAAAAAACTTTTCTCATTTTACATACTATCTCAGTTCCCACTACTTTACCTCCTCCCTCTTCCCCTGCCTCCCTTTCACCTCACACCCCATCTAACCCTCAGAGAGGGCAAGGCTTCCCAAGGGGAGTCAACAAAGTATGATGACACATCACTTTGAGGTAGGTCCACAGCTCTCTCCCATACATCTAGGTTGAGCAAGGTATCCCTCCAAAAGGAATAGATTCCAAAATGCAAGCACTAGGGATAAATCCTGGTCCCACTTCCAGTGGCCCCACAGATTCCCTAAGCGACACATCTGTCATCCACATTCAGAGGGCCTAGTTTGGACCTATGTCAGTTTTCCAATTATCAATCCTTTGTCAGTGAGCTCTCCCTAGCTAAGACCAGCTGTTTCTGTGGGTATCCCCATTGTGGTCATGCCTCTTTTGCTCCTCACTTTCCTGGAATTGTCTCTGGAATCTTAGTTGAGGGTTTATCTGTGGATCTCTGTATCTGCTTCCATCAGATGCTGAATAAAGGGTCTATGCTAACAATTAAGGTAGTCATCAATCTGATTACAGAGGAAGGATAGTTTAGGCAACCTCTACACTATTGCTTAGGGTTATAGCTGAGGTAATTTTTATGGATTCCTGAGAATTTTCCTAGTACCAGGTTTTTTACTTGCCCCATAATGGATCTCTAAATCAAGATATCTCTTTCCTCGCTAGCCTTATTTGTCCTTACCCCATCTCAGCAACTCCATTCCCTCATGTTCTACTCTTCACTCCCAAGAAGATATTTGACATCTCTTCTTATCTCTCCAATACCTTTATCATGAAAGGGTGTTGGATTTTGTTGATTTTTTTAAGCACTTAATGAGATGATCATGTATTTTTTCTTTCAGTTCATTCATATGGTGGATTACATTGACTTATTTTTGTATGATGAACCATTCCTGTATATCTTGGATGAAGCCAACTTGGTCAGGGTGGAGGATATTGTTGATATAGTCTTGGATTAAGCTTGCTAATATTTTATTGAGTATTTTTATATCAATGTTCATGAGGGAGATTAGTCTTTCTTATTGAGTCTTTGTGTGGTTTGGGTATCAGGGAGTGTTGCAATTCAAAGGAAAAGGTTTTACAGCAGTATACTCTGAATGGGTAAACTCATGTAACTGCTTAACAATTGGCCCTACTAAGGGGGCTAGAAGTGATATTGTTTCCCTTTGTGTCTTTTCTAATTGCATCTAAATTCCATGAGCCACAAATTGATATTTTTTGTGTCAAAAGCAGAAAGGCATAGCTCAAGTTTACAGCAGTCAAGCATGAGAATGAGTGACATTGTCTTTGAGACTCAGTAGCTTCTTTTGTTCTTTGTCTCCAAATAGTTACTTCCAAAGGACTCACCATCACTTGTCTAGTGCCCCAGTGTGTAATTGTCACATGCCAAGGAATTTGCAGTGTCCAACTACCTACAAACTTCTATAGAATGTGCAATATCCCTTCAGTTGCAATTGAGCAGCCCTTTCTCTTCCCAAATGGCATCATAAGCACACAAGATTAAAAAAAAGGCGAGTCTGGAGACAGAACAAATGTTGAATAGTTTCCCTGCAGATAGTTTCTGATGAGCTCAGCCTTTTGTGCAGAGGTCCTAGCAGCAGCCATTTTGCATCTTTAATTTTCCACACTAACTACAGATTACATAACTATAACTACAGATTATATAACTATATGGTTATCCCGATGGACATAGTTGGTTTCCTCTGTGTTTGGTGTCAATTCACTTACTTTGATTGATCAGTTTACTACCAAATGACCAGTTTTTGTATTCATTAGAAAAAACACTCTATCACCCTATTGTTGGCTTTATCTGGGATTTATTTTATCTTACATGATGAGGATATCAAGTTCTTTCTAGATGTCTTTCCATCTGAAAAATGAGTTGCAATACTTTGGAGGAACAAGATCAGACTTTTGCTGTCCATCCAGGCACTCTCATGGGAAGGAATTCTTTAGAACAGTCAGTCCTAACTGACATGTCTATATCAAATCCCTCCCCTTAAGGATCTAGAAGAGAAGGTGGAAAGATCATAAGACTCAGTGGGCACTAAGGAAACAGTGTCTTCCAGACAGAACAGGGCTGATTCATGTGAACTCACAAAGACTGTTACAGCACAGAAAAGACTTGGACAAATTCAAGTCAGATAGAATTTCAGTTTGGAAAAGGGGAAGGTGGAAAGAAGCACAAAGTTCACCTCTAACCAAGAGTTCTTTACAATTGATAGCAGCTGGGAGAGGGAAAAATCAGTTTTCTTCCATGGAGGGATACTGGGTATGGTGAGCCACACTCTGGGCCAGCTCGCAAAATTCTTTCAATGATGCTAAATTTCTGTATTTTGCCTTCTAGGGGAAGAAATATCGTTAATAATAAATTAGAATTCAAATGGTTCTAATTAAGTATTGTCCTTTTTCCTGTGTCCTGGGCAATGGCTACACAGCAAACTCAAGACTCACACAGAAAAAGGCAAAGTGTAGGATAAAGTAGAAAGAGGAGTTCAAGGACCTCAGAGTGACACCTGTGGACATTTACTGAGTTCTCACTGAATGTGGAATAGGCTGTGCAAAGGAATACAGCAACATTTGTTTATCCAGGCTGTATAGGAATGTTCCATCTTCATACTTTTTTCCTTGCTTCTTTTTTCTTCTATTGATTTTTATTGTGCTCTACATTTTTCTCTGCTCCCCTCCCTGCCTCTCCTCTTCCCTTCAACCCTCTCCCAAGGTCTCCATGCTCAAAATTTACTCAGGAGATCTGTCTTTTCTACTTCCCATGTAGATTAGATCAATGCATGTCTCTTTTAGGGTTCTCATTGTTATCTAGGTTCTCTGGGATTGTGATTTGTAGGCTGGTTTTCTTGGCTTTATGTTTAAAAACTCACATGTGTGAGTACATGTGATAATTGTATTTCTGGGTCTGGGTTACCTCACTAAAAATAATGTTTTCTAGCTCCATCCTTTTGCCTGCAAAATTCAAGATTTTGTTATTTTTTTCTGCTGTGTAGTACTCCATTGTGTAAATGTACCACATTTTCCTTATCCATTCTTTGTCAAGGAGCATTTAGGTTGTTTCCAGGTTCTGGCAATGACAAAGCTGCTATGAATGTAGTTGAGCACATGTCCTTGTAGCACAATTTCCTGCTTCTCTTTAAAGATGTATTTATTTATTACATATACAATGTTCTGCCTGCAGGTATGCCTGCACATCAGAAAAGGATGCTAGATCTTATTATAGATGGCTGTGAGCCACCATTTGGTTGTTGGAAATTGAACCTATGGAAAAGTAGCCTTAACTCTTAGCTGCTGAGCCATCTCTCAAGCTCCTCCTTCTTTTCAAAAAAGAATCTTTCACTGCTTTTTATAATCAGAAACATATTAAGCAATCTCTATTATTTAAAATGTTTTAAAAGAAAAACACTTACACTAAGCCTCAGGCCAGTGTCTTTGGTGCCCTGCTGTCGACACTTCTGTAACTGGCACTGTCAATGACCACTATAACTACATGAATGGATGCCAAAGGAAGTGCATAGAAGAACTGAACGACAGTAAATATGCCCAGCCTAATCAATTCTCCAAGAAATTCAGAATCTGGCTAGGCAGAAAATCAGTTCTCTTAGAGGAAAGCAAAAGTAAATAGAGGATGAAAGAGACTATTAACTCAGGGGTTTCCAAGGGCCTGTGTGTGCTTAGCCTCAGTGGCTAATGGAGGGATCCACATCCCATCCCATTACCGTCCTTACATGAACATTCCAGTTACATTCAGTACATTTACAGCGCTGTGCAAACGTCACCACCACTATCACTGCTTTTTACACCTTTCAAAAGCATTTCATTTGCTCATTTGAAGTTGGTTATCACTCATAACTACAGCCAAAGGAACATGTGGAAAAGTAATTCATGGCTCCTCTTCATGTTTATGTTTTCTGTTGTTTGTGCTTTCAGTGTTTCTCATGCTCTGTACAGTGAGCACTTTATTATCTTGAAACAAAAACTAAGACCAGTGATCTCTGCTCTTAGAGGAAGTGAGAAAACAAACAAGCTGATTCCCTTGGTCTGGTTTGACAGCTGTATCCCTGAGCCTCATCTTTGTCTGTATCCTTCAACTGGGCCTGGAGTTTGAAGCCATTGGAGCTAACCAACACCTCTTTCAAGGAAAGCTCTATGGACAGAAGACAAATCTCTCCTAAGGCTGGTGATTCCCTTTCTGAAGTATCACAGGCAAGATCCTCGGCCATTAGGATCTCTCACACCTGTGTAACAATCTTGACTTCCTTTTGATTCAGCCCCTGTTTGTTGTTTGTTTACTGTTAGCATCAGTTCCTGAAATAGCATGTGGCTGGTTCCTTGGGAGACTATGTCAACATGTTTTTACTACTAGGTGCTACCTCTTTCTCTCAGCATCTATTCACTATCAAAACGTATTTGATAACAAGATTAAAAGACTAGTTCAGAATGAAGGTTGATGATTTCCCATTACTTCTCTGATCTATACAAAGCGTATCCTCTGCCTGGAACTGCTCACCCCAGGTAAACCTATTCTAGGTAAGAGTAAGAAAAACCTGTCAGTTCAGTGTAGGTCTCTCTTCGAGAATGGGGAGATTCTCAGGACACCATATACTTGTACATTGCTATACCTCAGTTCAAATAACTTTGGGAGGACTATGGTGATAGGTTCCTAAGTAAATTTTTTTTCTTTTGGTTTTTCGAGACAGGGTTTCTCTGTGGTTTTGGAGCCTGTCCTGGAACTAGCTCCTGTAGACCAGGCTGGTCTCGAACTCACAGAGATCTGCCTGCCTCTGCCTCCCAAGTGCTGGGATTAAAGGCGTGCGCCACCACTGCCCGGCTCTAAGTAAAATTTTAATTTAATTCACTGTAGATAATGGTATCTTTACTTTTTAAAATATTTTTATTGATTATTTTAGTATTTCTTACATTATATTTTCATCATACTTATACTTATCCCCCAACTCCTTCCAGAGAAGTCCTCATTCTTTATCCAGTAAATTTTATTTATTTTTAATGCACCAAATTCCATTAGTGTTGCCTATATACTCTTGAGTGTAACCATCCATTGGAACATGATTGTCCTACCAGGATTACACCTAAATGAAAACTTTCCAACAGTTATCAGTTACCAGTAACTCCTCAGCAAGGAGCAGAACTTTGTATTCTTTTAATACTGCCATGATGGTACTTTGTCTGACTGGAGTTTGCACAGGTCTTCTACATGTTGTCCCAACCAATATGAGTTCATAAATACAACAGCACTTTTGATTCCAAAAAAACAAACAAGCAAATAAACAAACATTATCCTTTTAGCCAACCCCCACCTCTGGCTTTAACAGACTTTCTAGCTCTACTACAATGATTCCTGATCCTTGAGTTCAGGGGTGTGAAATAAATGTCACATTTGTGTCGGAGACCTCTGTAGTCTATTGTTCTTTGCATCTCGACCAGTTATGAGTTTCTGTTAATTGTCAAACAGAAGCTTCTCTGATGAAGGTCAAGACATATATTAACCTGTGGATATAAGGATAAATAATTTAGGGGTTGGTTTAGCACTTAGGTATGTTTAGCAGAGTAGCAATAGTAATTTCTCTACTGGGGACAGTGACTTACCTGGTCACAGGTTCTTGTTCTGGATAAAGGTGCAAGGAATAGGATGCACTTTGCTGAGTCTAAATATGGACAGAAAGAGATGTTCTAATTCCATGCCATTTGTTCCACTACTGCACCAGTGGATATATCTTACCAGGGTAGTTATTATCACAGATAATGGAGTTCACAGCTAGACTAGACTGATGATTATGTTGATTCTCTGGTAGCATGAACATAACAATGACAGATATCCAGTAAGAGATGAAGTTTCCAGGTAAGTACCAGCTTGAGTTCCCCATGTTGTAAGATTAAAGTATGCAGTATCTTTAGCAATAGGGTTTTATCATCAAGTTCAAGGATAGTCTGTAAGGTTTCAAAGTCTATGCATCTATGTTTCAGGGTCACTAGTCACAAATTCCAGAAGAGGTCTTCTATCCCTAGAGCTAGATATTTTAGTCTGTGGTGTCTACTATGGGGATTGACATCAAGTTGTAGTGTAATTCCATTGAATTTCTCTTTCTCTCTGTGTTGTCCCCCCAACTAACTCTCTCTCTCTCTCTCTCTCTCTCTCTCTCTCTCTCTCTCTCTCTCTGTATATTTATATGTGTGTGTTGTCATTAATGTTTTTATCATTCCCCTTATTCCTTTGACTTCCTTGCCTCCCTATCCCCAAACTTGAGTTAAACCTTCCCATTTCATTAGTCCACTTTAACCCTTTACACAATTGTATTCTATTCCCCTCCATTGAAAGATCCCCAACAAAGGTCCTTTACTAATTTCTTAAACTCTGTGGGTACTCTAAATAACACACATATATCTTAACAACCACACATGAGATAACACCCATTTTGCAAAAAGATATGATGCTAGTATTTCTGGGTCTGATTTATCTCTCTGAAAAATTGTTGCTAGCTCAATCCATATGAATTCTACAATTTTATTTTTCTTAACAGCTGAGTGATAGTCCATGCCTATATGCAGCACATTGTCATGATCCATTCATGCACTGTTGGGTATCTAGGCCATTTCCATTTCTTGGCTATTTTGAAGAGAGCAACATTAAACAGTGATAAGCAGGTATCTCTGTAGTTAAATAGAGAGATGTTTTGGTATATGCTCAAGAAAGTTATAGGTGGATTATATGGTAGATCTAGTTCTAGCTTTTTGAAGAACAAATACACTCTTAACAGCAACAAATAAGTGATCCTTTTCTCTATATCTTTGTTAGCAGGTGTTTTTTCAAAGTGTATGAAGAAGTTTAAAATTATTTGTAGGAATTGCTTAAGCTTTCAGGCCTACTGATACAAGCTAGTAACTTTAGATGGCCTGGAAAACATCTGGCAAACTTAGTGAAATGTTGTCTCAAAAATAAAAACACAGAAAGACTGGAGATGCAGTTCTGTGTTAGAGTGCTTACCCACTAAGTGTAACATCCTTGGTTTTATTCCCAGTGCTGACTAAATGAAAGATAAAAGGATTTGATGTGCAATTTCTTCTTTTTTTCTATTTTGGCAGTAACCTTTGTTCTTATTTCAACTTGACTTGGATTGTTTAGCATTAATCCTTTCTCCCAATGCCTATGTCCAGGTAGTTAAAACTCCTGAAATCTCTTCTCTCAGTTTTGTGCCTTTGTTTATGGCTATCATTTTGTTTAAGCTTCACAGTTTATGACAAGAAATGAAGATTTAGAGGAAACAAATATCCATATGTATATTATAAAATCCTCTTTTCTTCTGTATGCTCCGACAATTATAATGCTTATCAATGGAGATGAATTGTTCTCTTTCTACTTCAGTACAATCTCAAATCCTGTACATAATCCTGGAAGGATATGACAGGCAGACAATAGGCATTTGTTGAATGCTAATTTAATTGGAATAAATACCTTTGTGTGTCCACAACACTTTTCCTAATTAAAAATAAATATTTGGTCATTGTTACAAAAGAAAACTCAGATGAGCAAACAAAAGTATTACTGTCCCCACAAGTGAATTCCTATACATATAGACAATAAGCATAGATTCCAACAGACATACATATACCCATAGTCACATTTTCATTCATGTATTTATATGTGTGTGCAAGATGAATCTTGTTATGCAGACCAAGATAATTTAGATATTCCATTTCAGACAACCCTACTGCCTACAGCCTGCAATGGTTGTAGTTATAATCTTCTCTCAATATTCTCTGCTCACATCTTTGGATATCTTTGAAATAATACTTGGTATATGATGATATATATATATATATATATATATATATATATATATATATATATATATATATTTGTTTTTCGAGACAGGGTTTCTCTGTGGCTTTGGAGCCTATCCTGGAACTAGCTCTTGTAGACCAGGCTGGCCTCGAACTCACAGAGATCCGCCTGCCTCTGTCTCCCGAGTGCTGGGATTAAAGGCGTGCGCCACCACCACCCGGCTGCTAAATATATTTTACGGTCATCTCAGGCAGAATTTCTAGAGAATCTTGTTTCTTACATCTGCCCATTCATTTGTTCCATATTTATAATGCCTGTAGTCATTCACTGAAAAATCACAAAATATGGGAAAGCATAAAGGGTCAAATTTCTACCGGAAAACACTTTGAGAGCATGTTGGTGTGGATCTCTCAGACTATTCTATATAAGAAATCATGTCTTTAAGCAAGAGTGAGATCTCCTTGTCCTGGGTCTGTGAGACACTATTCCCTTCTGTTGGCACCTGTCAGGGTACTTCTTCAAACACATTGGCACCACATATACACTAGGCATCTATTCCAGTTCCCTCTTTAAATGTACTTGTCCATATGTTTCCATGTGCTGATCCTGTGATAGCTCCATGATTAATTGATAAAGACAACATTTCTGTCCCAGGCAGGCTGTTTACAACCTTGTAGCTGTAAGGTGCAAAGTCAGAATGGCTGAACAGCTGGATTGGGTGGATCATGAGCCTCTGAACCACAGAGTCTGAAGAAGTGAGACTTCCTGTGATTGCTTATTCAATCACCCATTTCTGTTCTGGCCAGAGACTTGGGCTCTGATTCTAGAGTTATACCCAAGTTTACCACTTTTTAGTTTTCATATAACCCACAAGACCACCACTGGCTGGTTATGAAGCTCTCTGAGCCATGTTCCTTTAGGGTACTAGTGTTCAAGGCTGAGCTTCAATGTGCAGAGGCAGCTAGGGGATAGCATCAAGCCCTAAGAATCTGACTGAAAGTAGGAAATAGGTGTGAGGTGGCCTCTGTTGTGCTTAGCTGTGAGGTACACAACCACTCATCTCCATTCTCAATACTGGCTCTTGCCCCTCTGATGACACACCTGATCCTGTTTGTTATGCCTTTCTGGTCATGAACTTTGTTTCACTTCTCATTATTTCTCTTTTTCTGAGACTATGAGTTCTTGTTTCAGTCAACACAGGGCTAATTTTAGCTTGTGGATTCTCAAGGGCGGCCAGCTGCAGTCATAGTGGGCTTAGTAAAGCAACTAGGTCCATCCTTCCTCACCCCACCCAGAGCTTATACTGCTTTCTTACCATATTACACACTTAGGCATTTCTGCTTTTCCAAATTCAGAACCTATTTTCCTGGTCAACTCCATCATACAGAAAATCTATTGCTTCCCAGATAATTTATATTTATGGATTTACATTCAATTGCTTATTGGGCAGATGACATTGTTGAAGCTCCAGTGAAAAGAAATAATCAATCTAGGGCCACAACAAAAACAAAAACACAAAAACAAACAAGGTAGACTTGTGTAAGATCTCAGGAGATGATAATAGTAGCTGGATACTACTGATAGTACTTGATGGTAGGAATACTCTATAGTAGTGAGGATTTTCATTGGTCAGAGACTCTAGTCATTTTCTCTATTAATCTCCAAGTCCACACTGTCAAGGAGATAATCGCACCCTAGTACAAACAGGGAAACTGAGGTCCAAAGAGGGGAAGTTATTTGTTCAGGGTAAAGGACTCTTGAAAACTGAGCAGGTAGCAGTCATCCCTGTGTGTTAATTGGAGTCTTCCTCAGAAAGAAGAGATATCTGGACTCTCCTAGACTCTTTGCTGCTGTCTCTCACCACTCAGCTTTTGATGAATGGCTGACCATAGTGCCTGCAGTTCAGTTTCTCATCAATGTCTTGTGTCTTAGCTGGTTAACTTATGTACCTCTAAAGTGGGGTTATGCTTTGGAATAATGGATAAAAATCCTTCTGTGTGACAGTGACCATTCCCTGGAAGAGGATAGTCTTACTCTGATGAATACATTTTCCTGTTCATAATGAAAGTCCCTGGGCTGGAAGATAGGTAGGAACACCTACTTATTATAGGGATTTCTCTTCATTGGGATGAAGTTCCTAGGTTTTGGCTTTATAGAATTTCTGATTGCTTGTTCTGATTTCTAGTGTCCTTGTGTTTTTTAAATGGCTTAAAAACAATAACGCTTAGGAAACGGATGCCTTTTGATATGGTATATACGGCCAGAGTGAAGTTTTTTATGGCCTCTACTCCAGGTCTTGACCTTTAGACTTTGCAACCACCAGTCTCTGAGGATGTAAAGTTTGTGACTCTCAGGTGCTTGTCCCAAACTAGAAGTCATATTCCAGGTCTAGCTCCTTATCAGCAGCCAAGCCTCTTAAACTGACTTCTTCCCTGGGCCTGCCTCAAATTGTACCTGTTCAGTCCCTCTGTGCAGATTTTAACTGTCTGTGTTGAATTATCTTTCATTGTAGGGATAGGAGAGGAGATCTCCAGTCTCCTCTCTTTCCTATATCATGTATGGCCTACTTCTAAGTACCACACAGCCATAGTACAGTGTTTAGGTACTTCCTGTATGGAGAGCAGCATAGTAGGCCAAGCATGGTGAGAGACAGGCGAAGGTGGGGGAAGTAACCAGAATGCTCCAGGTATTCTGAATGCACTGCTTTCGCTGCAGATCAAGATGGCGCATGTTAGTCACTCTGTATTCCTCTGTTCATGCCAATCATTCAAGATGTCCTGTATCCTTTTGCTTTGTAGTTTAGGGTAAAGCTATGGGCCCTGCTCTAGACTGTTGCTTCCATCACATATGACCTACAGTATATCATTCACATTGTAGGTTTATCCTATAGTGAAAGCTTCTAGAGCATAGGATCTTTCCAGAATGGAACGTGAATGAAATATGTGTGAGCACTAGTTGGGGATACTAGATCATGTCCATAGATAGATTGAGCACAAAACTTCTGCAGACTCCTGGGTCAGCATGTTCAGTAGAGAGTAAAGTGGAGGCACTTCTCACACAACTGGAGTGATATCCTGCAGGAAAGAAAAGGTGAGCCATGGATAATGGATACTTTGCTGGTTACATGTTTGGTTGTTGTTCTTGTGCTGCTGAAACCTCAGCTGGACAGGGACCAACCCTTCGACACCATCTGTGGTCCCTGTAGGCCTGATTCAGTGAAGCTGGCCTAATGAAACTAAGAATCTCAGAGGCCAAAATTAGCTCAGAAACTCCACCCGGGCCCAGGCCTAGCACCAGGTGCTTTCATCTCTGTGGGCTAAGTTAGGACAGGGCCCTGGTTACAGTTCCAGCTGGAAAATGGGTTCATGACTCTGCACTAAACCACTTTTTGCCCTCAGCACCTTTTCTCAGGCCTTAGTTAGAATGTTGAGATAGTAGCTGATTAACACTTAGAAAAAGAATCCTCTGTTCTCATAGGTTTTGACCCTTCCTTAGGGATCCTATTTTGGTGGCTGGGCATATAACTAAAATCATATACATGAAGCTTATAAAAATCCCTGGGTGGTGAGACAGACAAGAACTAGATGAAGGGCTCTGTGGATAAAATACAACAGTGCCTTAAGACCTTTTTTCACAGAGGTTGAATCAACAATAATAAAGATGAGAACAATGTGGAATCTGGGAGTTCTGTGTCTGGGATAATAATGAGAATCTCATTGTTTTTTATCTTATCTCCTCCCCACTTTATAGAGGGAATGAATGTCTATTATATCATTTCATCTGAACAGAAAACAAAATGAGGCTAAGCATAGGTAACAAGAGTGGGGCTCTTTAGCTCCTGCTTGCTTTTGGCTATTGGAATGTTAACCCTTGAGAAGCCCTAATTGGTATTTTTTACTACAGTCCTTATATATACAATTTTTTATCCACAAAATGATTACCTGTGTCCTACATGACATTATGCATTTATCTCTTACATTTATTTATTTCTCTCTAAGGTTTATTATTATTATTTATTATTATTATTATTATTATTATTTTCTAAGATTTCTTAACTCTAAGACTGATGACCCCTGCTTGGCCCATAGTTGCTGTAGACTTGGTACATAACAGGTTCTCAGGAAAGACATATTAACCTCTGGGTCAGATCTGGGATTGCTCCATCTGAAGACTTTGTCTACCTAAGGACAGGTTCACCTGTTTGGATGCTTCCACATGATCCCTTCTCTTGAGTGTCTCAGGCCTACAGAATTTCTGAGCTTGTTGGGGACTTGCCTATGTATTTCTTTTGTTTTCTACACAGATGAAGGCATATGCTTAAGGGTTGTGGACACTGGCCTTTCCTCAGTCAGTGGCCAGGGTTCTTGAGCCATATTTTTTTTCTGTCTTTTAATCTGAGCAATAAAGAGATAAAAACAGGAGGACTGTCAATATAAGACAAGTCACAGATATGTGTGAGGCACAATATCAGGGGGAAATAGGTGGTGCCAGGACATCAGGAATAAACTGAGAACGTCCAAAAAATAAAGAGCTTAGGTCACACTGCTTAAAGGTCTCTGGTCTTAGGTTGTCCTATAGAGGACTTTTGTGGAATTCCTAGAAAAAGAAATAGGTTTATAGTCTTCAGTGACAATATGACTTTTCAGGCCCCTCGGTGACTCTGACCAGGTAACTGTGAATCATGTTCCTGTGCTTGTGTCCCTGAGGAGTGGAATTTTCTTAGATCACCTCACAGAGATCTTATGTGCAATTTTGGAATTATCTGGTTGTTAGGGACTTTGTAGAAGTATTGTTAGGAAAGACATTGATTACCCAGAGGGGTATTTATGGGTCCATTTTCAGTTCTGATTGAAGAATACAGAAAGTATTGTTACATTACCAGAAATATTGAGGTGTCCCAGCAGAGCCATAT
Source organism: Neodon shergylaensis (assembly GCA_025134845.1). NCBI lineage: Eukaryota > Metazoa > Chordata > Mammalia > Rodentia > Cricetidae > Neodon > Neodon shergylaensis. The sequence goes on from JABTXL010003289.1 coordinate 3,203,587, forward strand.
GACAGTGGGAGATTGTTTTACCCTCTTAGGGTTTTTAGTCTCATTATTTAAGAATTTAAGAACAGGCACAAACAGAAGATTGAGAACAACTTACTAGAGTTTAAAAGAAAAATGCCACCACAGTCATCTGCACATCTTGAAGCTACCCAAAGTAGGAGAAAGGAAGAGGTAAGCTGGCACAGAGGTCACCCACATTGTGGCAGGGAAGAAAAAGACTAACAAATCCAAATCATTAGTTGAGGATGTTAAAGCATATTTAGGTCCCAAAACGAATAGCCTAAAGAGAATAAAGGCAACAATTGTGTCTTTCTGACTCAGAAAATAAGAGCAGCCAAGCTGAACCTCATGACAACATCTAGGGACTCTTAGGGTACAGGAAGCCAGGAAAAGAAAAGTACATTTTTAAAGGTGAACCAAACTCTCTAGAGTTTGTCAGGTCCCTTAAAATCAAGACCATCATTAAAGGGAACTTCCACTCATTACAACACTGTTTAAAGCTAGTTTGGATTCTATGGGAACTGAGCAGATTTAGAACCATTTTTATAGCCATCTTACTTAGGCAAAACAAAGGATCTTTGATTGTAGGTCTTTACAGATGGTTCCTACAGGGACATAGGAACACATCTTGCTGTGAAGAATGGAGCCTGAGTTTGGACGAAACATCAAGAACCTGGACAACAGTTCAGATGTCACTGGTATTGCACTTTGCTATTTCTGGCCTTGTGTATTGGGGAGTTCTTTTCAGAGACATCTTAGAAGTAACTGGGATCTTGATTCACCAAGCAGAAAAAGAATTAAAGGCTATGCAGAATTAAATAAAGTTGGGACTTACTAAGAAAAGGACAGTAGTGTATGCTCAAGATGTTAGTGTGTAATTCTCAAGAGAGAGTCACAACTGAGTATGGCATTGCATGCCTGTACTCCAGATTCATTAGAAGCTAAGGCTGAAGTAGGAGTTCAAGTCCATCTTAAGCAATGTACCAAAATGATGTGGGGTTCTTCTCTGTATGTTGTGATTACCATTAATGAATAAAGAAACTGCTTTGGACCTGTAGCATGGCAGAACTTAGGTAGGCGGGGAAAACTAAATGGGATGCTGGGAGAAAGGAAGCTGAGTCAGAGAGAAGCCATGTAGCCCCACTGGAAACAGACAATGGAACATTAGCTGGCAAGCCATAGCCATATGGTGATACACAGATTAATAGAAATGGCTTAAATTAATATGTAAGAGTTAGCCAATAAGAAGCTAGAGTTAATGGGCCGAGCAGTGATTTAATTAATAGAGTTTCTGTGTGATTATTTTGGGGCTAAGTAACTGGGAACTAACTAGCATCCTCCTTACTATACCAAAACACTTTCTAAAATTAAAAGTAAAGCATACAGGTGAAGATGAAACCCAGAGATAAAACACTGACTTACCATATGTAAGGCCCAGGGTCCAAGCCCAAATAATGAAAGGGTGATCAGGTTTAATGTTCTAGTGGTAACTACATATGTAATTTTTGTAGCCTTTGAAATGATTAAAATGGACAATCTATTCTTACATTTATGTGATTATATAAAAAAACCTTTTCATATATTTCTTTTTTTTTGTTTTTGTTTTTTTTTATTAATTTTTTATTGAGAAAAAAAACGTTTCCCCCTCCTCCCCGCCTCCCATTTCCCTCCCCCTCCTTCCACCCTTCTCCCCCTCCCCCCACTCCTCTTCCCCTCCCTCTCCAGTCCAAGGAGCAGTCAGGGTTCCCTGCCCTGTGGAAAGTCCAAGGTGCTCCCCCCTTCGTCCATGTCTAGGAAGGTGAACATCCAAACTGGCTAGGCTCCCACAAAGCCAGAACTTGAAGTAGGATTTGTAATACATGTTTTGAAATTTTTTGTCTCAGAGGTTGGAGTTTGGATTGTTGTAACCAGAATCAAACCTTACTTTCCCCTTCCCTGTCACGCTGTTCCATTATTGAGTATGTCTTCTGATTTTCTACCTATGTCACTGAATTGATAGGTTGACCAAGGAGCTCTGGCGCAGACAACTGCCATGTCCCTTGTGAGAAGTAGACGATATTGTACACTGGACCTGATCATGATGGTCTAACCAAGCTGAATAATAATAAAACAAGGAAGGCAGACTTGTGCTAAGAATTATGCATGACATCAGTCTGATGCCCACACTAGATGAAATTACACATGAAAGGACAGGATTGTGGAGAAGCATGTGGACCAGCTGAGACTTCCTGAACACCTGCTTATGCTGACAATTCTCAAACCACACTCACCTCACTTTGTCTTTGCATGACTTGAGTATACTCATGAATTCAACTTTGAAACATCTTCTATTAGTCAATCAGAGTTCCTCAGGAGTGCTAATTTTGGGGTCATTCCTAAGTTGACTTTTTACAAGGTTTATACTCACAATGACCATGTCCAGGCTCCAATCCTTAACAACTTTACTCATGCTCTATCCCTAACCTGATTTGATATTCTTTTAATTTTTTGAAAACACTTGCAACATTCTGATCACAGTTGCTCCTCCTTCATGCCCTCCCAGATCCTCCTTATCTCCACATCCATTCATCTATAAGGGCTCCCTCCCCTCTTCTCCTTGCTTTCTTTAGAAACCAATTGGGATTCTAGGATAGTCTTGTTCTCTGTATGGTACCCAGATATTTAGTCATACTTGGAACCTTCAGCCCTGATGAATGGCAAATTCCAAAATCTAGTTCTGAAGTGGAAACATGTCAAAGTTTCTCATATCCAACACTCAATGCCTCTGACAGCATTTGGGCTGGATATCATGTCTTGTTTCTTTTAGTTCATATACCTATCAAGGCTGACTACAACCATACTGTAACCTTCATGAACACCTCACATGCATTATCTTTAGCCTGATTTTACTTCTTTGTACAGATTGTAATAAACTTTCAATTTCCTAATACTATCTATTCATTTTGACTTGAGTAATAGAAACCGAGATAGCATATAATAGAACTGCCCTAGACTCCAAATTATAATTTTAAGGAAGGTGGTTAGGCACCAGTAGATTTTTAGAAATGGAGGTGACATATGATTAGGGCTATTAAAGAGTGAAATTAGGGAAATCTATTACACTCACACTGTAAAATTGCATGGTATGATCAAAGGTCCAGAGGAGAGGTGGGAAATTGTGCCTGCATGGAGCAGGTACTCCCTAGGGTGATTATGCAGGGTATCACCCCAGTTACAAACTAAGGGGTTCCAGCAAATTCCCACACTACTGTGAATACCAGTGAAATATACACTAAAACAAATGAGTACAGTAGAATTACAGGTTGAGAACAGATATTTTATTTTGCATTTCAGGAGCAGGGAGAAGGGCTATGATAGGCAAGAGCAGTATTTGTTCATTATTCTAATCCCACTTTCTATGGGTAAGATGAATATTGGAAGGCCTAGGAACACATTGTAGGGGACACACTCTTCTCTACTTTTATCCCTTTATGAGTGACCTCACAGCTGACTTTGTTTTTAGATTTCCATGCATCTTCTGTCAAAGTCAAGAAGCTGGTAGCCAAGTACTTGTTGCCCTGTTTGGAAGGGTTACTTGTCTCCACACCCTGGGTGATAGTTGTACCATCTGCTTTCCAGGTCACTGCCAAATCACCAGGGTAAAAGTCATTGATCATACACACCAGTGTGGCCTTGCTGGTCTTGAGCTCCTCAGGAGAAGGAGGAAACAAGGTGACTGAAGGTTGAGATGTGGGCTGACCTGCAGGGTGAAGAAAGAGAAATTCAGAAGAAATCTTGGTTTCCCAATAGAAAACCTAGAGGTAGTGTTAGCATGTCCCAAGTTTAGTGACTATATTTGAATGGAATACAGAAAGTGGGGTATACATTTCTTTCATATACTCCCTGTGTACCTAGGAATTATGTACTCCACATTTGTGCCACACTTCACTGGATTCTGACCTTCAACACAGACACCTAACCTTTATGTCCTTGCCCTTGTATCCTCTCTGCTTTTTATAGATGTCTACTGTCCATCTGTCCCACTCTGAGGACAGTTCTGATGGAAAACCTCTGCTCAGACTAAACTTTATAGTTAGGCATTTATTTTCATCCAAATCATGGCCCCTGGGTCTGTGATTTCTGCTCAGCAAAGTATGTATCTGCTTGAACTGTTTCTAATTCTGCAGAATGAGACAAGATTCCCCTTTCTGGATGTTTTTTTTTATTTTTATGCATCAGGACCAGATCTACATGAATACAGTTGCTCTGTTTTTCTAAGCACTGTCTTAGAGAGACCCAGGAACACAACTTCCTAGTCACATATTCAGTCTCTCTTCTCCCGACTTTCTATGTCCTGAGATCCTTTCCCTTTCTTCATACTAAATTTCCCGAGTTCTAGATAGGTTACTGCTCTGTTTATTACTTTCCTGGAAGATTTGGAATCATTTCTATCTCCTGCCTGTCTTATAAACTGGATCTTGAGTTCTAATGGCTAGCTTATCTGAACTCTGACAAGTTATTTAGCAGCCTCATTGCTGAGTGTTCTACAGTCTGCTAATTCAACTCTCTCTCTCTCTCTCTCTCTCTCTCTCTCTCTCTCTCTCTGCCTCTGTTCTCTGTTCTTTCTTCTCAATAAGATAACAATTTACTTTACTCCTCACAAATTCTACCAGAAAGACACACACTCACAGATAGTGGCACATTGAAGTACTTATCAGAGCAGTGGATACTGCAACAGAATGAAAGACAGACCTTGAGAATTTATCTTTTTTGGCCCCCTGCCTACGAGATTAGACATGAAAGGTCACAGGGAACCATTTGAGGTGAGGCACAGAATCTAGAAAAGCAAGAGATTATGTACCTAGAGAGAAGCTGAAGAACGAAGTAGAATAGAGAATGAGAAATAGTCCAATGCAAAAATCATCTCAAACCTTGAAGATTACAGTAACAGAAGAAAAAAGGATGACTTACCTAGGACAGTCAATTTGGTGCCTCCGCCGAACACCCAACACTGTGATATAGACTCATGCAAAAACCCTCCATGCACCTTATCCTACACTTTCAGCTGTGATGTATATAGTTCTTGATGATTCTGGGCATGTGATGATCTTTCTGGAAGATCTTTCTTCCCAGGACCCCATTTGTCTTCTGAGATATCCTTGCCAGAAAGCCATCCATAAAATTTCCACACCCTTTTTAAAACAAGCTCTTTACAGGGTAAGAAGTAAAGAGAGGATCCCTTGGTGACAGCTCAAGGAAGCAAGCATGAAGTCTATGCAAAGTCTTGGGACCATTAACTCAGTCTCTGCACCTTCTGCCTGGCAAAGAATGAAGAGAGGGGTCTGGGTCCCTGCAGAACACAACAGGTGGAGAACACACGCAACCATCGGCTTCATACACATCTCCTCTTCCTTCATGTGCTGAAATCTTTACCAATGATACATTACTAAACACTGTAGGGTCATGTCATGTAGTCATTTAATGATGACTTGACTATTAAATGACATGAAGAAATAATCAATAACTTCTGTACTTTCTCTTTGTAAACCCAGAAATATTATCATAGCTGACAAGATACAACTTCTGGAATGTGCTTTCATAACATGATATATGGAAGGAGTCTTATCAAAATCCACTTGTAAGGATTGTTACAGGCTATTTGATGGGAATATGGGAACATTACTATATCTGAGTTTCCTAATTTTTGTGTTCAAATCTGTCAGTTAAATCTTGAACAACGGATGAGGAAGTGAGTCACTGAACAATATCTGTGTCTGGATGAGTGTTGGCACTGTCTCCATCAAGGAATATTTCTGTGAGAGTACCCAGGATCTTCACTTCCAACTATTGGGCACAGACTTTATCATGCCATAGCAAAGAAAAGCTGCCATGTGGCACAAATCCCACAAGATCTTCCTAGTTCAGAAATGGGGATTTGGCGACCTGTGATTAAGCTTTATGTTGTCATCTGTCACTTTGCTTCATTGTTGAAGAATATTTCTAGCTATGAAGACTGTCACGTTGGACTGTCTGATCCACCAGAGTTCTGGATGTAGTCAGGGTTTACACAGATTATGAGCTATAGAGTCCCCATGTCCTGAACACAGTAAATATTTACTGATATAGACAAAGGCTGGACCACTGAAAGCTGACAGCCAATTTCAAAGACTGTGGTAGATACTAAACTGAAGTACACACTGGTGTGCTTATGCACACAAGAGGATTTGGGCCAGTAAAGACCTAAGTCTACCCAAGGAACAGACATAAGTTTAAATCTTAGGTCTCATTCTGTCTTCCTTGACCTCACCTGACATGACATTGAGTAGTTCTAGAATTTGACTCTGAAATCACTTCCTTTGAAACATTATTTGGCACCCTTCTGGGATCATTCTGGATCCATTATTTCTCATTGGATGCTGTTATTTTGCTTGAGTGATTATCCCACCTCATGCTCAAATATAGAGGGCCATTAACATCAATGTTTTGAATTATATAATAAAATTTACTAAGTTCATTGTAAGATCTCATTCATTTGAGGACTTGTTATATATTAATTGTTTAGCTTGAAACATGATAGTTTACCTGAGCTGTATTCTAAATGAGTGTCCTTGCATGGCAGGGATCAGACAACAGTGCAGAGCAAGGGAAATGTCACTTTTAGGGTGATATCCTCTGAATGTTTCCAAGGAAAACTAATTTCTCACTGGGAACCTGATCTCACCTCCCCACATTACAGGTTCAATGATTCAAAACTGAATATATAATGAGAACAAATGGACAAGGCAGTACCTCTGATTAACTAATGATCTTTTATTGAATATTCAGTGGGTAAAAGAGAAGCCTGGATTCCCTAGTATAGAGAAGAGACCCCATTCTGGGTCCCCTAGCTCCACACTTCCCAGGCTCAGGAGAAGTCTGGGCTCCTAGCTACATTGTGCAGGGGACAAACTCTTCTCCTCAACATTCCCTTCATGAGTAACTTGGCAGGAAACGCTCTTGTAAGATCTCCACTGGTCTGCTGTCAAACTTAGATAGCTGCTGGCCATGTAGTTTTTGTTTTCTTTGGTGGATTTTGTAGTCTGCACACCCTGGGTGATAGGCACACCATCTGCCACCCAAGCCACTGTTACTGTACGCGGGGAGAAGTCGTTGATCAGACACACCAGTGTGGCTTTGTTTGTCTGGAGCTCCTCAGGTGAAGGTGGAAACACCGTGATTTTGGGAGAAGATTTGGGCTGACCTGTGTGAATAAAAGAGGGGAATTGTTTCAAGAGACAAAATAAAAACTATCAAATCTCAGTGACTCTTCATATTTGTCATCTTATTCACCTGCAACTTTCTCATCTGCCCCTTTGAGCCTCAGTGAATAGTCTTCTTAGTAGTCAAAAGTTTCCAGGATACCCTCCCAAGTTACATGAACTGGACTCCTCCTCTCTTCTCCCATCCCCCAACTATCAGTAGGTATGACTGTGTTCTCTCCACCCTATTGTCTATAATTTAATTTGGAATTTGCCCCATATCTGATCACCTTCCCTAGCCCAGCTGTCTCCTCTTTATTCTTGTGGTGGTCAGAGCTCTTTGGTGAATAAGCTACATTCCACCTTGCTTTGAAGATTGCATTTTAACTAAGTAATGAGACCCATTCTTTGTTCCCAGCACCTAGAGGCACTGAGCCTCCTGTAATCTTGGACAGCAGGGTCTCCACATTAATCTCCTCAGCATTTTCACTGAGTAGTCTGATCCGTACAAAGAAGATCTGAGGCTGCTCTAGGGTTTTAGCGACTCCTGCTTAGTTTGACCTGACCACTATATCTGTTACCCTGGCCATGTTCTGGAGTTTTTTTCTCCTCGGTTGCAAGAGCATAACAGTCACTTGCTCACAGAAACAGTTTCCTTCCCTGATGGTCAGGAAGTATTCTGAAACCCCCAGTTTGTCCCTCATTCCTGACCTCCTAAGTTTTATATGCCATTTAAAGAATCTGACAATTAAAAAAAAAAGAATCTGACAATGGAAACACAAGGCATCATAACCCAGGATTAAGGGACTTTATAGACAGAATCCCAGCTAACCTTGAGGTGACCAGGATTTGGTTACCCTGCTAATAAATACTGTCTCTGTGTCTATAGGACCTCATTAGCTCAGTAAATGGTCAGATAACTGAAGACAATTACAAACTTACTCCTTCACTATGCTTGCGTGTTTCCCACTTTGTTAATCTAAGACCCTGGGAAGCTGCCCTTACATATCTAGATCCAACCCTTCACACCCTAAGAAGATATTGTGGGCTCTGACAAAGTCCTACCTAGTGCCCGTTCTTTGACCCAGTCCATGATTCCCAATGATTAATCTGTCTGAGAACAAGAATAGAGCCCTTGACTCTGATCAGACCCTAACTGAAGCCCATGAGATCACAACATATTTATTAGAATCTGAGGTCATCTGTTTCTGATCTGCTGGCTCTTCCTTCAGATTTCTCCTAATTGCCCATCTCCCCTAGTCACTATGAAGAAGGCTAAGGATTTAGTCCTTAAGTTAGGGGAGTGAAGATGAGAAGTTCTCAGAGAGAAAAAAACAGACCCTTCTAAGACAACACATGCTGGGCTGAATAAGAAGGAGAATTAAAGCCACTTACCTAGGACAGTGAGCTGGGTTCCGCCGCCGAAAACATACCACAGTGACTGAGACTCAAACCAAAACCTGTGGGGCCAGCACCTGGGCCTGTTCTCTGGCAGCTGGGCTGGGTCAAAACATTAGCTGGCTCTAATGGGTGGAGCTGTGACCTCACTTGAGGACAGGTGGATGATAATCCTTCCAAATGCTTGTGTTCTTCTCAGGCAGGCACTCCCATGGAGTTGCTTCCACACCATGTGTACCTGATATTACCAATCATGACAGCAATATAGAAGATCCCAAAGAAATCTTGAGTGGAACATTATTTCAGGTGACTTTGTTGAGTGACATAAAGTCCAGTTGTTTTAGCCTTATTTTACAGACTGAGATGCTGTTCCTCACGAATTTGTATAGTCCCAATTAGTCACCTTCTTTGGAACCAAGGACACAGGACCACTCTTGCCTTATGAAACTTCCCCAGAGAGAATTTCCTTCGATTTTCTACTTACAGAGATATAGCTCATGTGCACTTCATTCTTATGTGGTTTTTCAGAATACAGGATCTGTTCACCATTCTATTTATTTTTACACACACAAACACACCTATCTTTGTATATACATACACCCAAGAACCCAAGAATGACTACAAAGCACCCTTTATTTGTTTTTTTTTTTTTATTTTGGAACATGAGTAGGCTACTCTGACTGTCACCTTCATAGTTTCCTAGAACTTCTTGCACAAAAGACAAAAATAACCTACTCTCAAACAGTTCTATAGTTCAACAGCATCTCTTGTGTCTCAAAGAACCCTCTCTTTCCCATCATTTTCCTCTACTTTGTGTTTGAAACTTCCAACATTCTGACTATTATCTTTCCTTTCCCTTTGATCAGCACACACTGTTCATTCTAAGACCATCATCAGCGTAGTACCTGCTCTATCCTCTTCATGTTATTACTGAATATGACTTGCATTGTGCACTATGCAAAGCCACCCAGGAATCTGTGATTGTCGTATTCTTTCTTTTTGCTACTAATTCAGGAATATTATTTCTTCATGAATGTTCTATAGGAACCTTAAATTCAATATTCTCCAACCAAATATTTCCCTGAAAATTGATCCTTTGTAATGCCTTTTTTGGCAATTTCTTTCTAGTATAGAGCTGGAAGTCATCCTGGAATATTTTCATCTCATTGAATCAACATAATTTTTGTTAGTCTACACAGTACAACATGCCACTAAAATACTCAAAACACAATGACTAACACCCAGCTCACATCAAAGACTCATGTTGACAAGAATCCTTAGGTTTTGTTGAAATTTTATCTCTCAGTTTTTAAATTAATAAAAAAACTTCATGAATATGTATTCTTATGGGCTTTCTCTGTGTAAATTTAGTGCCCTTAGAGACCAGAAGAAGGTGTTAGATATTCTGAAGCTAGAATTATTGGCCATTGTTATACACACAATGTGGCTCCTGGAAACTAAACTTGGGTCTTCTGTCAGAGTAGTACACTTTCTTAATCACTGAGCCATCTCTTCAGCTCTCCAAGATTATTATTTTAAAATAGAAGATTATTCAGTGGGTTGAGGCTACCATTTTATTTTTTTCCTTCTTGTCCTCTACTGTCAATTCCATCAACATTACAATTGCCACTGGTTAAAGACTGGTACATACATAAGTTATTTTTAAATATATTACTAGCATAAACCTACCCTTGTTTCTTAGTAAGAAAAGCAAGCATTCTTCCTTTAATATTGGAAGGAAACTTCCCCAGTCAGTAATTCTTTTAAAAATTACATATTTTTATCCATACTTAAGGCAAAACATTTGAGTCAGAAACAAGAACAAACTTCAAGTTATTCTTCCATCATTTACAATAGTTCACAGATTCTGGATAGTTAGATCTACTGAAATAGGCTTGGGGATACAAATTCCTGGTAAAATTCCAGTCAATCAACAGAAAAACCTGAAGGAATGGGTTAAGGAGTCATTGAACTAATATGAGAAGGAAGTGGCTGAATGCAAAAGCAACTTATAAAGTCTACACACTCCTCTGATACATAAGTGACCATAATTTAGATACCACAAAGGGATCCATTTATGACTCAGTAACATTATAGAAAATGCTCTAGAAATAAACAACATAGAATGTCATATAAACATGCTTTGCATTATGAATAAACTACTTGGCTTTTTAACTTAAAGGTGAGTTATCAGAGTATAATCTTGTTCCTTGATGAAAATGATGAGTATTGTCAGATAATTTTCTTTTTAAATTAATTATATACTGCATTAAAATTGCAGTCATCAAAAAGAGTGGACTTCTTGAGAAACAGGGAAGTAATTATAAATCAAGCTGTAAGAGCAAGAGAGAATAGGAAAGGCTGGTTGGTACATGATCCAACATGACGGTGTTGGTCCTGATTAAATGAAGAAGGGTATAGGAAAGAAAAGTATGATATGGAGGGACATCTAACATTAAAGACCTTCTGAAACATCATGTGGAAACCTACTTCTAAAGAAGTTTTGTAAAGTATGCACATATATGAAAGGAATTTAAATAGTTATCAGGTATTGTGGTGGTGGGGATAAGACAGCATTTAAACTAGATATAGCATGCCCCGGAGTAAAATTCCCTGTACTAGTAATTTACTATATTTTGTTGAATCATTGGTGAAAGACCTCCCATCCCCTCTACAACATTCCAGGTTTTTTTTTCCAAAGCTATTGGTTCCTCTCTACACTGCGATGGTAAACTTTTATCACTGAAGTCAATGATATCTTATGTTATTGAACACAGGAAAGTTGAGTTGGTGCTTCAACTCTATTGATTAGCACTTATTATATTGGAAGGTATGCTGCATGATACCAGAGGAAACAGATAATCATCAACATAACTTAATTACAAACAATATGGCATACAATAGCAACCTGGTTGTGAAATATACTGATGCTATAGAGGCCCAGATGCTGTGGTAATACCAACTATCCTGGTTCGACTTAGCACTTACTCAATGAGATGGAATCCATATCTGGAATTACAAAGTGGCCAAGATCCTGAGGTTACATAAGTCATGAATCTAGGGGAAAATCTACTAGTATTATTTTGTTAAAGTAACAACAATAAAAGGAAGTTTTTGTAATTGATAACTACTGGCAAAGAGAAAATGAGTTTTCTCTAAGGGAGTGACAGTGAGTATATCATTCACCCACAAAGCAAGCCCCATGCCCAAGATTCACTGGTCAAGACAAAATGAACTTCATGTTTTTTGTATGCTTTTTTTGTTTTAGTATTTTTGCCTTAATGGTTTATTTGCTTGCTTTGTTTTTGTATTTTTTTTTCTTAAGCAGAAAATAACATAAAATTGGGTAGGTAAGGATGTGGGGAGGATCTGAGAATATTTGGGGTAGGGGAAAGAATATCATTAAAATATATTTAAATAATGAAAAGAATGAAATTAGAATCATTCAGTGTGCTACAATTGTAATTTTGAACAGATTTTCTGATGTTTCTAGATTTTTCGGAAATGTAATTTTAATGAACTGTTATAATTATTATGTTTCAATAATAATAAAAGAACTTTACTGGATGTTAACTTTATGCCACATTCTGCTGCTGGGTGACATGGTTTTTGAAGATTTCCATTAGAGTCCTTACAATGGACATACCAGATGTGATCTTCTGTGGCATTTGTATAATTTCTTATTTACTGTCATTAATAATAAATTTAAGCTCACCCTTCCTGCTTATACACATTTGGTTACAGTTTTCATTATGGTCCCTGCTTAGGAATAATTTGTAGAGTGGAATTGTACCATGAAGATATCAACATGTATTTTAAAACTCACTGCTATTCCTGAAATTGCTGTGTACTTATATTCTCTAGACATTCCTTAAGATTGCAAATTTCTTCCATGAAGTTCTGGTAATTCTTACTTTAAATCTGATCACTTTAATTCTCCCTCCTCAGGGATCTTGGACTTGGGATATTATAAGTGTTCCTTCCCATCTCCAGGCTGTGTTCTAGGCATAGTGTCTGTCCATTGACTTCTTTGGTCTCTACCTCTATCCTTGGTATGGGAGTTCCTTCTGTTTGTGTGTGGCTTTCATTGGTTAACGAATAAAGAAAGTGCCTTGGCATAGCTGATAGGGTAGAACTTAGGTAGGCAGAGAAGACAGAACTGAATACTGGGAGGAAGAAAGCAGAGTCAGAGAGATGCCCTGGATCCACAGCTGGAGGTAGATGTGCTGAAACTTTTCTGGTAGGCCACCACCTCATGGTGATACACAGATTGATAGAAATGGGTTAAACTAATATGTAAGAGTTAGCCAATAAGAAGTTAGAGCTAATGGCAAAACAGTGTTTTAATTAATACAGTTTCTGTGTGGTTATTTCGGATGTAAGCTAGCCGGGCGGCCGGGACAAACAAGCCGCCCCTCCTTGCAACACGTCCTCAAATATGACCATTCAGTTTGCTATTGGAACCACGTTTTCTAAGACACAATTCAATTTTGGTGGTCTCCTATTGTACTGGGTGGTTTTGTGTCAACTTGACACCAGGGTGAGTCATCAGAAAGGAAGGAACCTCAGTTAAGAAAATGCCTGTATGTTGTAGGGCATTTTCTCAATTAGTAATTAATGTGGGAGGACCCAGCCCATTGCGGGTGGAGCCTTCCTTGGAGTGGAGAGCATAGGTTCTGAAAGAAAGCAGGCTGAGCAAGTCATGGGAAGCAAACCAGTAAACAGACCCCTTCATGGCCTCTGTATCAACTCCTGCTTCCAGCATCCTGCACTTTTGAGTTCCTGTCTGACTTACTTCAGTGATGAATAGCAATATAGAATATGAAATGAATAAACTCTTTGCTCTCCAATTTGCTCTTTGGTCATGGTGTTTGTTGCAGCAATAGAACCATAAGACCCCACATTAATCCTTCTGATGCCTTTCTCATGCCTCAAAGCAAAGGTTGGAATTTAGACCTTTTTATCCTCTGTCTCTGCCCAATAGCTCAGTTCTCTACTGAGTGCCCCATTCTCCCTATTTCAATTATTGTTGTACTCAAAATATGTGATGCTAGCACGATTTTATTTCTTTATTGCTCCTAAAATGGACAGTGGGTCTTACTCTTCAACTGGAAAAAGTCCCTTTGGTTCAAATACTATATTATACTCTATATTATCTCTGTATTACATACTCTATATTATCAGGCCTTAACCCCAGTAACTGTTTATGAATATCCTAGTGACTGAAATTTGTATCCTTGGAGCAGGGCAAGGCAATCACTATTTCTTGCCTATAGCCTGTCTTTCCCAAAATATAAGATAGTAATGTCAGAGTACATGTCTATCGTGTGCCCTGCCTTGTGCTCCATATCTGTTACCTTTCTTCAGAAAGAAAAAAACATATTAATATAACATTTTTTGGCAATTCTCAGATGGTGAATTCCTAGGAGCAATGGCACTACCAAAAGATACAGTGACTGTTAAAAGCTTTGTGGCCCTTGGCACCTGTACAACATGCAGCCCAATGAAGATAAATTTCTTCTGTATCATTATTTGGAACACATAGCTTGACAGAATCCATGGCTAGCAAATATAATGGCAGTGACTAGCTCACAGGAAATAGGTGAAAGAAGATGGGCAAAAGGAAGATAGAAGAGAAATCACGAGGTTGGGTGGTGAGGAGGGGAAAGAGGAAGGGAGAAGAAAAAAGCAAGCAATAAAGAAGAGAGGAGAGGACAGATGAGGGGGTGAGGGGAGAAAAGAAGAACAGCAACATCCTGTGCAGTAGCAGACACAACTCCTACTCCTATGCTGTGAACCTGTCTCTCTGATATGTGGTTTCTCCTACTCCTACGCTGTGAACCTGTCTCTCTGATATGTGGTTTCTCCTACTCCTATGCTGTGAACCTGTCTCTCTGATATGTGGTTTCTCCTACTCCTATGTTGTGAACCTGTCTCTCTGATATGTGGTTTCCCTTTGCTCAGAAGATTCAGATAAATGAAATACTATCACAGGTTGATGAGATTTGAAACCAAGATCACTAATATTACAACATGATAGTAAAAACCAAAGTTATTGTAAATAAATCTGCAATTAGCAAAAAGGCAACACTAAGCCAACATCTACCCATACATTACTCTCAGTCTGGTCCTTCTCATCCTCTCCAAGGTTACCACATTACCTCTTCTCTACTGGCCTTTCCCTGACTGAAGCTCACATACCTGTTCTCCAAGCTCTGAAGACTGAGAAACTGCTTCCTGCCCATGCTCCTAGGCCCACATCCTGCTCCAATGTGCTGTCAACTGGCTCAAGGCCTCATTTTTGGGAGCCACACCCCCCACTTGCCCATGCTGGGCTTCATCTGTGGTCAGGGTCACAGGTACCTCTGGCCTAACCGGTGAGCAAGATTTCTGAAGGGAATTCCACTGGCTTGTTGGTGATGGCTGCCCAAGTGCATAGAGGTCCACATGGCTCATGGCCCCACCCTCAGCCTGCCCCTCCAGGCATTGTGGTTAATATTCTCTAGAGGTCTGTTTTGGGGTGTGTGGGGGTGGGTAAAAACTGTCTTATTGTGGTCAGGATCCAGAGATGAACTCCTGTCCTGAGCAGCAGCCAGACTGGTCTTATCGCCAGGGACCTGACCAGCATGGTTTTCTGGTTCTCCATGGGATACTCCAGAGGTCTGAGGCCTCTCTCAGGTGCCCAGAAGTTGCAATGTGTTCACACATGAGTCTTGAGAAGACAAGAGTCACTGAAAGCTTGAGCTCAGAGTACTGGATTTTTCAGATCAGGCTCTAAGTGAGTACTCTCCATACAGGTCAAGTATTATCAAGCCTTCATTGTATAGAATGACTCAATCTGTTCAGATACTGTCTGGCCCTCTCATGAGTCAACAAGAGTCCAGCAGACTGTGACTTTATAAAGCTCAGGGGAGCAGTAATAGTGAGATTATGCTGAATCTATTAGCTCCAGACTATTGTGTGATATTTTACTTGCTTGGAGATCAGAGGGAGGAGCTAGCCACTAGCTGTCTGTCCATAGAAGCTGGGAAATGGCGCCACAAGCCTTTAATCCCAGCACTCTGTAGGTGGAGCCTAGAAGTAATAAGGTGGGCTGGAGAAGGATCTTGGTCCTTTGGACAGAGGAAGTACACAGGTAAACAGAAACTAGTGATTGCTCCCAGTTCTTTCATAGTCCGGGGTTTTAGCCCAATATCTGACTCCTGGTTTTTACTGATTAAGATGAACTTGGTTAAGAGTTCACCAGACCTGTTTTCTTGTGTGAAATGGTATGGTGTTATACACAGGAGGATTGTGAGTGCTAATGGCAGTTGGTATCTGCTGGTTCTATTCTGTTCTCTAGGGAACCAGGTTCCCTTGTTAGCTCTCCTCTGATTTTAGGTTTCTGAGGAACTTTTCAGGAATCTTCTCACAAGGGTCCTTGTTCTGTAGGCATCAATGAGATTCCAAAGAAAATAAAGGCAGAATTTACAATTGCTCTAGGGGTTGGTACAAAGTGAGCTAACATCCAAGAGGGAGCATGCTCCATAAAGTTTGAGCTCTCCCACCATCTAGAATTTTGTTCCCAGATCCTCAATGAACCAAGAGCTGGGATATGCTAGGCATTGTTGCTAGAGGATAGGGATCAGGACGTGTTTTTGTTTGAATTCACATTTTAATCCCAGGAATATGATATACAGTTCAAAGGAAATGGTAACACTTTTACAATGGCTATGTGCCTTAGTCTCTAAACCTGGGACATTACCTACTCTTCCTAATATGCAAATTAAAAAATGATACTCTGGTAGATTCTCTAAATTTTGATGCCACAGAATTAAAAGGTGGCAGGAATGGGATTGTCCAATGATGGCACTTTTCCCTCATTCTAGGTGGCATGGCAATGCTTGGTACAAGGGAAATCATAATGCCAAAAATCTGGTAGATAATAGATATTCAATTAAACATAGCTGAATCTGAGTTGACTGAATGGAACTTTCTTATGCTTTATTTTTCTTCTGGTGACTTTTGGTTTATCCATATTTTTCTTCTCAAATGCCCCCAAATGCTGCCTACATCTGCACTAATAAGGCTGTTTGTTCATTTCTCAACTGCCCTGACTCAAAATAATCACATAGAAACTAAATTATTTAAATCACTGCTTGGACAATTACTTAAGTGTGTTGCTAGCTAGCTCTTATATCTAGAATTAACTCATTCCATTATTTTATATTTTGCCATGAGGCTAGAAACCTACCAGCAAGGTTCCAGCTGGCAGCTTGTGTCTTTTCCCTCTGGTAGCTTCATGGCTTCTCTTGACTCCACCTTCTTTCTCCCAGCATTCAGTTTAGTTTTCCCCACCTAGCACTCCACTGCCCTATCACAAGCCAAGCCAGCTTCTTTATTCATTAACCACTATAAGCAACACATATACAGAAGGACTTCTCACACCATACATCCAAAGAGAAAAAGTCCCTATTTTTCCACTCCTAGACTGTCAGTGAGGATTTGCCCTCTTGCTTTTCAAGTGCCTTTTCTACCACTAACAAATTTTGTAGTACAGGAGACTTACCACAGGGTCTCAGGATTAAATGCTAAACTACTGAGCTATCTCATAAACATTTGTAGCAATTTTTGACAAAATTAATTAAACCTATTAATATAATGTATGTGATATATGAACACTCATCTACAAATTACAATTATCAGACCAAGGTTATTGGCAAATCCACCAACATTTACTAATTTTTGGGCTTGGGAAGACTCAAAATTCCCTGTATAGAGTCAGGAACATGGTAAGTACACTAAACCATAGTCAGTCGAGAACCTGAAGTAAGAGCATCACCTGAGACAAGGATTTCAAAAACCACCATTGGTACCATAGAGATATTTCACCCCTTAAAAGTTAAAAAAAGGGGGTGCTAGACAGAATGTTCAGCAATTAAGAGTATATACTGCTCTTACAAAAGACCTGGGTTTGTTACATGAGACTGTTCAAAATCATCTGTACCTCCAGTCCAGGACATCTTACATCCTCTTCAGGTACTCACATGATTAACATACATACACTCAAGCTTTTATACGCGTACCTTAAACATATCTATTCAAGTTTAGCGTTTCAATTCTCTGGGACCCTTGCTATACTTCCAGTTTGAATATTTTGTTTTAACAGTTCTAACAAGGATGGCTCAGAAGATAGCAATGTGAACTTCCAGAACTTGTAAGGAGTTTTTCCTCCAATTTGAGACACATGGAAACTCCTTGTACTCCATGATGTATTTGCTGGATATCAGTATATTTGTCTTCATAAAATTTAAAGACAAAAATATAGCCCAGAGTTTCACTCATAAGCATTATGACTTCCAGGAAAAAGCTGTCCATGGTTCTCATATTTCCAAATGTCTTTAATAAAGGCATGATTATCTTTGTTCTGTATTTTATCTTTCTGAAGTTATTTCGAGTATGACCAAACAAGGAAGGTAGTGACACAATATGAACAATGTGGAAAATATGGGGTCATCAAACTCAGCTGTGTAGATACCATCTCATTCTTGTCTTATAGCCCATGGAATAGGTGTCAAAATGCTGATATTTGTATTGCTGGGACTGATAAGCTGTTTTTGGTGTCTAATTTGTATATGCTGCCAGTTTCACCAGAACTGAGGCAGTTTGCAAGAACTGAATGGTTCCAAATCTTTCACAGATCCCCATAATGACAGTAATATTGGAAAAATAAAATATAAGCAACTCCCCATAATGATGGTAACCAGGAATTAATGGGTTCATCTTTCTCCCAGATTAGTTTTCCAGGATCTCCAATCTATATACTGCCACTGCACAAAATTGCTTAGTCAGCTTCTGAGAGTCAGGCCTAAGATCCAGATCACACCAATGAATGGCACACACAAACACACACACACACACACACACACACACACACACACACACACACACCTGACTTTCATGGTTCTGATTGGTTATGGGATGTAGGTGTCATCTCTGGTACTAAAGTGCCCTGTAATATCCCTGTTCTGTTTCTCCCCATTTTCCACAGTCCCTCTCTTGCCTCTGATATGAGACTCCTCTGATCCTGAGTATGGGATTCTGTGTTTGCTCTGGTGAAAAGATGGGACTGAAGGTAGCCCTTGCCAGTACTCTCATGTGGATGTGACTGTCTCATGGTGTAGAGCCCAGAATCTGGAGAGTCCCCTCAGAGGAAGTCCACCATCTTGGGAAAAGAAAGGAATGTCCCTAAATGAAGCAACACTAGTTGTTCTGCTCCAAGGTTTTGTAACTGTTATGGTTTTGTGTAGGCATTTTACCACAGTCCACAAGCTACCTTCTCATGAGTAGCTACATATGTATTCAGAAAGGATACTGGGACTTTCCACGTCATATAGCTTAAGATTTGGCTGCCTAGACTGTACTTCTCTGGACTGAAATGGGTTGAGAGCTGAATCCATTCAAACCTGCACAGAAGAATTCAGTCAAGTTGATCTAATTTTCAAGACGTTTGTCACTTTTTCTTCTAGGTTATCTAGGTGTCTCCTGCCTGGGAATATCTGTCCAACTCCAGTGCAACACAGGCATCTCTGGTACCCGATGAAAAATCCCTAACAATTCTTCACTCAGAACTCAGAGAGCCTTTCCAGATATAGCACACTCCTCCTTGTATTCCCACTTTTCCCTTTCCTACTTATATTGTCCAAGTTCAAATATGTGTGTGTGTGTGAGAAAGAGAGAGAGAGAGAGAGAGAGAATAATTGGTTCTCTTCTACTGTGCAAGTCTCTGGGATGGAACTCAGGTCATCAGTCTGTCCACAAAGCATCTTTACCCACTGAGCCATCTTGCTCATCCAAATCATCAATTTTTTTCATCTCACCTTTATTTCACCTTTTAGGGAAACTGGAGAAAAAAAATGACAAAGTATCAGGGACATGAGAAGGGTTTTGAATATCTCTGAATTATCTAAAAGTTGGTTGGCTCCGTATATCCTAAGTGTGATGGCTAATCTTGGTTGTCAAATTGACTGTATAAGAAAGGGACCAAAATACATACTTTTAGGTAATCATGTGGGGAATTTTCTTGATCTGACTAGTTGAAACAGCATCCCATTCCCCTAAATCTGTGCCACCCCTGTTTATGCCAACCCAGAAAAAAATGGAAGAAGGAAACATTGGGTTTTAACTGTTCGACCACACTCTTGCTGATAAGTTTATTCCTCCAGTTGTTCAGTAATTATGCATTAAAGAAACATCAGTGGGGTGCCAAAATGTGACAGTTACGCAATGAAGTAACCTCAAAGTGGGCACCAAAATTCATCAATGTCACACCAAGGAACTAGAAAGAGAGATATTTCTTTCTGTTTGTGTGTTGCTGAATAAAGAAAGTGCCTTGGCCTAGTTGAAAGGGAAGAACTTAGGTAGGCAGAGAAAACAGAACTGAATGCTGGGATGAAGAAGGGCAGAGTTAGAGAAGCCATGGATCCTCCACCAGAGATGGATGCCGGTTAGATTCTCCAGTAAGCCACTGCCACATGGTGATATACAGATAGAAATGGAATAAACTAATATGTAAGAGTTAGCCAATAAGAAGTTAGAGCTAATGGCCAAGAAGTGTCTTAATTAAGACAGTTTCTGTGTGATTATTTCAGGTGTATGCTAGCTGGGTGACTGGGCTAAATAAGGGGCCCCTACCCTACAACAATCAGTGCTCCAACATGGTCCCTAAATCCATGTAAAACCTGAAAGGGATTAAAAACAAATTCTAGCACATATATATATATATACATATATATATATATATGTATGTATATATATGTATGTATGTATATATATGTGTGTGTGTGTGCATTGTTATTTTTTGTTGTATATTCATAAGACTGTGTTTAAATTGCAACATTTCTCTGTTCTCTATCTTCCCTCCAAACCCTCCCATATAACCCCTTGTCTTTTCTTCAAATTCATAAAACTATTTTTGCAACAACTCTTATTGCATGCATATATGTGTTCTGAAATGCAACCTGTTGAGTTCATATAATGCAACTTATATGTATGTCTTTGGTAATAACCATCTGGCACTGAACAACAAATTGGTACAATCTTCCCTGGAGAAGGTTGTTTCTCCCATTCCTGTCTTTAGTTATCGATAGTTTTTTTTTATTGATTTTTATTGAGCTCTACAATTTTTTCTCTGCTCCCCTTCCTACCTCTCCTCTTCCCTTCAACCATTTCCGAAAGTCCCCATATTCTCAATTTACTCAGGAGATCTTGTCTTTTTCTACTTCCCTTGTAGATTACATCTATGTATGTCTTTCTTAGGGTTCTCATTGTTGTCTAGGTTCTCTAGGATTGTGATTTGTGGGCTGGTTTTCTTTGCTTTATGTTTAAAAACCACTTATGAGTGAGTACATGTGATAATTGTCTTCCTGTGTCTGGGTTACCTCACTCAAAATGATGTTTTCTAGCTCCATCCATTTGCCTGCAAAATTCAAGATGTCGCCGGGCAGTGGTGGCGCACGCCTTTAATCCCAGCACTTGGGAGGCAGAGGCAGGCGGATCTCTGTGAGTTCGAGACCAGCCTGGTCTACAAGAGCTAGTTCCAGGACAGGCTCCAAAACCACAGAGAAACCCTGTCTCGAAAAACCAAAAAAAAAAAAAAAGATTCAAGATGTCATTTTTATTTCCGTTGTGTAGTGCTCCATTGTGTAAATGTACCACATTTTCCTTATCCATTCTTCAGTTGTGGGGTATTTAGGTTGTTTCCAGGTTCTGGTTATGACAAACAGTGCTGCTATAAACATAGTTGAGCACATGTCCCTGTGCATGATTAAGCATCCTTTGGATATATACCTAAAAATGGTATTACTGGGTCTTTGTTTGATTGCTTTTTGTCTTGTTTTGTTGTAAAGAGTTGAAAACGCATGGACCCTTATTCTCCTGTATTTACTTCTCCCCCTTCCCTATGAATTCCCCCTTTTCCCTTTTCACCAGTCATTATCAGTTGTATACTGCCATTCACCTTTATCTATTTCCTATTTTCTTTTCCATTAATTAAAACTTTTCATTTATTTTGCATATTGACCACAGATTTTCTTCCTTCCACTTCTCCCGTTCTCTCTCGCCACCTCCCCTCTAGCCTCCCCCAATCCAATTTTTCCCCATTTCCTGTTTCCATTTAGGCAGGCCTCCCCTGGGTATCAACAAAGAGTGGCACACCAAGTTGAGGCAGAACCAAGCTCCTCCCACTGCTTTAAGGCTGGGCAAAGCAACCCAGCATAGAGAATATGTTCCCAAGAATCAATGCTCCAGGAACAGTTCCTGATCCTACTGCTGAGATTCCCCACAAACTGTACATGTTAGTACATGTACAACTGTCACACCCACGTAGAGGGCCTAGTTCAGAGTCTGTGAGCTCCCACAAACTCAGGTGAGTTGTCTCTGTGAGTTCTCCCATTATGACCTTGATCCACTGGCTCATATAATACTTTCTCTTTCAGTTAAACAGTACTTCTGGAGTTTGGCCCAGTGATTGGCTGTGAATCTTTTTTTGCACCTGCTTCTATCAGTTACTAGATGAAGGGTTTTTTTGTTTTGTTTTGTTTTGTTTTGTTTTGTTTTGTTTTGTTTTGTTTTTCGAGACAGGGTTTCTCTGTAGCTTTGGAGCCTCTCCTGGCACTCGCTCTGTAGACCAGGCTGGCCTCGAACTCACAGAGATCCACCTGCCCCTGCATCCCAAGTGCTGGGATTAAAGGCGTGTGCCACCACCGCCCAGCTAGATGAAGGTTCTTAAATGACAATTTGGATATTCACTTATCTAATTGCCGGAGGTCAGTTCAGGCATCCTTTCCACTATTGCTAGAATTCTTAGTTGAAGTCATCCTCGTGGAATCCTGGGATTTTTCCCTGGTACCAAGTTTCTCCCTTACCCCGGAATGCTCCCCTGCAATTAAGACATATCTTTTATTACTCTCCCTGTCCATTTTGCCCCCAACTTACACAACCAAATTGCTCATGTTCCCTTCCCCACAGTTCAGGCAGACTTTACTGACTCAAGTACAGTTCACTCCGGTCAGAAGAATAGTACCTGTGCTATGCTCTGTACCAACTCAAGTGAAAAATCCACTGATAGAGAGCAGACCACACCAGTCTGAAGAGCAGACTTCAGGGACTCAGGTGCAGACCACACCTATTGGAAGAACACAGACCACAGCAGTCAGGAAAATAAGCCACAGCAGGGAAAAAAAGAGGTTACTTCAGTCAGAAGAATCATGACCTTCTGCTGTACCAACACCAGGCTAACCATCAGAAGGCCAGCTCCCAACATATACAGAGATATAAACTACTAACACCTTTACTTGCTTAATGAACTGTGGTTGAGATGGCCTCTTATAATATATTTTTCAGATTATAATTGAATCATTTTCAACCGCCTTCCCATTCACTTATATTCCTAAGTACATTATATTCTGCTCAGTCTGTATAATGTTGCTTATACATATTTCATATTTAATGATGAATTAGTATGTACATCACCCCTCATACAGGAAGGTAGAACTATATTCCTAAGTGACCAGGCAGAAGATAATAATATTGATACTCACTTAACTTGTATGGAATCCTTTAGAGCAAAACGAATGCTTGCAAGTGAACAGTATGAGCCATCAATGTAGAGATTCAGTTGTTTTCTATTTCTTTCACAGATCAAGAGCCAAAAAAAAATGCAAACTTATGAAGTTTGGACAAAAGTATATATTTTGTCTTTTATTCCCTCTGCTTCAATAACTCTCCCTTTGGTCACAACATTGTGGAGACTTGGGCTCTGTGAAAAATTTGAGATATTGTTGGAGATTTGCCCTCTCATAGGAACTGAGATGAGCCATTTCTGGACATGGAAATATTCTGAAAACCCTGAGGAGACACACGAATTTCTGCAACAGGGGAGGACCATTAGCAGTTTCATTTGTTATATTATATATATAAATACATAAGTAGTCTTCTTGAATTTAATAACCTGAATGTTCTAAGGTAATGTGTCTGCATCCTTCCAGCACCATCATCTTTTTTTATTTATTTCACACATATGTCCTATGGGTAGAAACAGGTTTCCTGAACCAAGATAGTCTAATTTACACACACACACACACACACACGTACCATACTGTGCATGTGGACATCAGAGGATATTTTTTTTGGGAGTAAGTTCTCCCATCAACCATGTGGATTCCAGAAATCATACTCATGTTGTAGACAAGGTAGAAGGCACTTTTACCTGCTGAGCCCCCTCTAGGATATTTGTTCATTGCTTTTATAAAATGATTGTATAATAGAGACATCAGAGTTCCAGAAGGAATGTATTTCTCCAAGGGCCTGAACAATGACTGCACTTTCTTCTATATAGGGCAGTTAGGTAACTTCATGCTAAGGAATCACCAAATAAAATACAGACTATTGGCTACTGACTGACTTGGACTACCACAAATGAATGTGGAGGCCACAACAAGACTGTGTTGAGGAATTTTATGTAATAAAGACTTTTCTCTTGATCAACAGTTAATCACTATATATATATATATATATATATATATATATATATATATATACAGTCCCAATTATAGGGCCTAGTGTAGCATCAGCATCAGCAGTAAGAGTAAAGATTTGCTTAATTCCATCTCACATGGTCAGTTCATAGATCATCATCAGCAAACATTTTTTTTCTGAATTTGAGAGAGTATAAAATATGTAAAAAAGAAAATATAAGTTGCGAGCAAACCTGTTTTTTCATATTTTGATAGAAATATCTTGGGATATATATTTTCAAATAATTTTTTACTCCTTATATCCCAGGGTCATCTATGATATCTTTAACAACAGTTAACTACTCATTTTAGAATTCAGAATATACGATATTGAAGAGAGAAAATAGACACAATGAAGAAAATCTGTACTATGGTCCTTAAGGGAAATTAATACCTGGACTCCACTCAAGTAAAACAGTGGCAACAGTTTCTACAGAGATGATTGTTATAGTAGGTATAGCATGGTTAATCTTTTTGGTTTTATTTAGGGATTATATGGCACATGGGAATGTGTATGACCTTCATACGGACAAGTGTGGTTTGCAGTAGTATTTTTTGTGAAATTTCATCTTTATTTCCCAGATTGGAAACATCAGTATTTCTGTCTTTTAGAAATGAAATTTTTTTCAAGATGTGGAGAATGCATAAGACCGAACTCCCATTTTGTAGCTCACACTTAAGTGTTTCCTGTTGCATTGACTACTGTTCATTCCCAGTATGTATCTACCTCAATTCCATAACCAAGAGTACTGAATGTGTGAGAATGCTTTTCTGCTTTACAATAGGACAATTAATAATTAGAACCAGAAGAGGCATTTATATATTTACACTATATTTATCATCACCTTCTGGATGTAGAGATGTCTTCAAGATCCTTGATATTCCATAGAATATCAATGAAGACCAAGGTAATTGGCCTTCATTATTTGGGTTCTTGAATAACTATTTTGAGAGAAAACTGAACTGCAGGGTGGCTTATAAACAGTGAGGACAATGGAGTGGGAAGGAGGAAAAGTAACCCAAGGCTATCCTTTTTGAGGATATCCTAAATTGAGATACTTGGTACAAGAATATTGACTTCTTATCTTAATAAAATCATCAAACTAGACATTTCTGTGAAGGTCCTAAATACAGGGACACAAGTACAAACTGTACATTCCACTGATAGTACCTCTAGCAGTTGCCAGATATGTAAGACTCAATGGATTGTTCTTATTTAAACAGAGATCCCTTTGTACTCATTATTCTGAATTTCTCTGTTCGATGTACTGGAGTATCATGGAGTACCAGGTTTCTAGGAGCAAAGACCAGTTGAGTTCTTGAAGGAAGTAATCCATAGCATTTGCCCAGAGGAGTCTCACCCATCACAGTAGGAAGTGTGGAGACCTGGAACATGTATAGATGTATCATTTATCTTTCTCTTCATTTGTATTCCCCTTTCCTAATCATTCTTCATCTAAATAATCATCAGGACAGTGTATCCCTGACAGCTCTAAACCTACCCAATTCATTCACTAGAGAGCCTTCTAGAATACTAGAAGGAAAGTCTCATCAGATATAAGTGAACTAGGCCCAAATATGTTCATGAGTTTATCTCTGGTCTTGCTGTGGCTACAGGAAGATGATGCAAGCTGCAGAGAAAGGATTTGTGAGTCACTTCCCCATCTGTTTATATCACTGTGAATTGTGCATTACTATCATCACCATATGATGAAAAACAGTAATAGTCAGCCTCATCCTCAGGCTGAGCTCTACTGATAGTCAAAGTGGCTGTTGTCCCTGAACTGGAACCAGAGAATCGGTCAGGGATCCCTGACAAGAGCTTAGTATCTTCATATATGAGTTGCATAATGGAGTGGCCTGGCTTTTGCTGAAACCAATAAGCATATTTTTTTGGCAATTGATCCCCAGAGCAAGTGATTGCAATAGTCTCTCCTACAGCGACTGATAATGAAGATGGTTGGATCAGCTCATAGGAGGCCACAGAACCTGTTTAAAAAGAGAGAGAGGGGGGAGAGAGAAGGTAGAGATGTCAAAGTATAAAGACTCATTTTGAAGAGTTCTACCCTACCCAAGTTCAGGGTCTCCCGTGAGACTGGGGAGGGAGCTGAGAAGTTCACCTGCATAGAGAGAGAGAAGATGTAGAAAAAGAGTGGTGCAGGCCATGATGAAGATGCTTCAGAGCTCTGTGTTCTGAAATCACAGCACAACTGGGCCCCTGCAGTCTTCTCTTATTGCCTCTCTAGTCTGTGGGGCTGTGTGGTACATATGCAAATTTATTCCATCCCTGGGGCTCCCCAAGTAGGCTTAATGGGGAACTTACATTACTAGAATGGAGTCCCTTTTCATAAGGGTATTGCCTAATTAATTTCTTAAAAAAAAAAACATGTTGCTTGGTAAGTTTGTAATCACCTGCTTTTGTGGGGTCATCACAATTCCTTGTTTTATTTCAGATATTGTGACAACTTCCTACTATGGTGTCTCTGTTTCCATAGTGTAATTGTTACTGTCATGAGGGATTGATTTCTTGTCCATTTTGTGTCAGTGTTTAACATGATCTGGATTAAGACCCACACTGAAACTCTAATTTATTAGACTTACCTGGAAAATACCCTTCAGTCCCTCTCTTTTCTATGAAGGTCCTAAGGGCCACAGTTTTTCAGAGCTCCTCCAGTTGTATTGAAGCTATGCTTGACTCAATGATAGTTCTGTTATTAAATCAATGACATGAAGTACATAAGAATCCACATTAGTCTCCAGCATCTAAAGAGCCTTATCCAAAACAGACACGTAGTGTCCCCTTCCTGATCTAGGACTACATGTGATCACAGGTATTATATGGTGACAACATATGTCTCTGTAATAAGCAAGGGAAAATGGAGGAGTGGGGAAGATTTCTAGAAATGCTCAGGTGAGAATAAGTCTCTGCTGGACTGCCTGGAGAGTGGGTACAAGACACAGACAGACATCCTGGGTGATGGGCACAGGGCTAGAGAACACATCCTCTCATACTGTGGTCTTGCCAGAGACTCTCAGTGTTCTGGGTGTTGCCCAGGGTAGTACCTGCAACCAGGATTCTTCAGTGAATTTCCTAGATGTTTCCCATAACCCTGTCTGTTTTGTTTCAGCTTATAATGTAAGTCTCACTCAATTTAAGTACTACAGCTCAGTACATAGAGTGGACTCTTTTGACTTTTGTCTTTTGACTTCTAGGATCTAGGTTCCAAAGTGACCTGGCTAGTCTTTCCTGCAGCTCTGCCACCCTCTGCTGGTGCAGGGACCTCATAACAGAAACTTCTCCTTTAGTTGACAACACACTCTGTCTCTTGACAGTGTGGCAGGGAGGGCATGGGAATCCAGTCTGATTCTACCAAGTATACCCATACTTGCATGCATAGAGGACATAGTCACGTGGTCAAAGGGTTCATGGCAGGGACAATCTTGTGACCTTCTCTAAATGTCCTTTTGTGGTGCTTTATTTTAATTCATTGATTGTAGAGAGACTTCATGTATTCCACATAATGGGCTTTCTGTCCCCTGAGATTAGATTTCTCTGCCTGTGCAGTAAGCCACATCAAGTCGAAATGAAAAAGCATAGCAACAGGTTTATTTGAGAAAATAAATTCCTGGGCAGGTTCTCTAGTACCAGAGATTGAGGGCCTAGAAAATACAAGAATGCAAATGTATCCATAATATGTCACCATGTACAAAACTCAAGTCCATATGGATCAAAGACCTCAACATAAAACCAACCACAATGAATCTCATAGAAGCAAAAGTTGGAAGCACACTTCAACGCATTGGCACAGGAGACCACTTTCTAACTATAACCCCAGTAACACAGACACTGAGAGAAACAATCAATAAATGGGACTTCCTGAAACTGAGATGCTTCTGTAAAGCAAAGGACATGGTCAACAAGACAAAATGGCAGTCTTCAGAATGGTAAAAGATCTTCACCAACCTCACACTAGTTAGAGGACTGATCTTCAAAGTATACAAAGGACTCAAGAAACTTGACATCAAAAGAACAAATAATCCACAAACAAGGAAACAAAAAACAAAGATCAAAGCTTCCTTATATAGGAGTTGACACAGATGTAATGAATCCATGCCTGGGGCCCTATGGTGCCAGGTGGGGTAAATAAATAGAGATAAAAGTACAACAGTGACAAAATAGCTAAGATTGTGTCATGTACAACTCATTCCTGTCCCCCAGTATCCTGGCTGTTCTAAGGAGTCCAATACAACCTGCAAGTGGTGTCTCTGGAACAGAGCCCAGATTAGAGCTAGAAAACAAATGGGCAATTGGATGTTTGCTGTTTTGGGCACCCCTTGAATTCCTTTTGCTGGTATTCTTGTATTGTTGTTTCTTTCCTCTCTGTTGAGCATGTGAGTTATAGGACTCATATGCCCTCTTCTATCGCGGTCTCTAAAACAACCAGGGCTTATAAACTCAGAGGAATGGTAGCACATATTTTTTATTTATTTTTTATTTTATTTTATTTTATTTTATTTTTTTTACTGCGACACCTTACATGTTCATAGTCCTGACACGATGTGAGAACTTGTGGGTAGAGACTGGTAAAATTATCTCAAAAATGTTTTACATGGTGTGAAAAAGGAAACAGAGACCCTGAGGTCTGCAGATAATGGTGCAGATGCTCCAGAGCTCTGCCTCTTAGATGGGCAATAAGAGGATCCAATCTTTAGTAATCTTCCCAAGCAGCTGTGTCACTGGGGCCAGCGAGCTGTACCGAAGTTACTACTAATGTGGTTCCAGAGTCTAAGACCTGAATAGTCAGTCTTTTATGACTCACTTACACTGCAGAAGGCATAATGCAATCAAGAGCAGGGTGATCAGAGGGAGGATACATGTGTTGAATGAGGAATAGTGGACAAATTAGCCACCAATTAAATGGGCATTTTGAATATTATTTGTGTTTCCAACTAGTGAGTCAATTATTATGACATTTAGAATTCTGTCGATATGAAGAGACAACATGACCATAGTTAACACTTAAAAAAGAAGGCACTTAGTATGTGCTTCATTAGAAATTCAGAGGTTTAGTCCATTATTCTCCTGGTGCTCGCTAGGATATTGAAAATCATGGTGCTGGAGAAGTAGCTGAGAGTTTTACATCTGAATCTTCAGACAGCCAAAGCAAAAAACTCTGAGCCTGTTGTGACACCTTTCCTCCAACAGGGTCACACATCCTAATCTTCAACTAGTACCATTGCCTGGTAATGAAGCATTCAAATATATGAGTCTAGAAGGTCATTCTTATTCAAACCAGCACAGGTGTCTATAAACATAAGAAAATCAAACAAAGAATAAACATGTAATAAACATTTCTATTATTAAACTTTTCATTTTTTCAAGAATCCCATTCACGAGTACTATATTTCTTTCATTTCTACCCCAACTTCTCCTACTGTAACTCTTTCTATTCCCCAAACTCCCTTTCGGATTCATAATCTTGTCTATGATTATTGCTGTGCATCCATGTACACACGCACACACACACACACACACACACACACACACACACACACACATATATATATGCCTATTGAGTCCATCCAGTGTTGCTCTTGTATACATGCATGCAGGACTGATGAGTTGGAATGTAGAATTATAATTGAATTAAAATTAATTTTAAAGTAGCATTTTTAATTATTTATGTGTTTTTGTGTGTACGTGTGTGAATGTTCATGTGTAAATAATTGTGCACATGGTGTGATAAAAGTGTGGCTATTAAAGGACATCTTTTAAGTGTGAATTCTCTATCTACCAGGAATCAGATCAAGGTCACCAGGGTCAGATGCAAAGCACCTTTACTTGTTAAGCAATATTGTCTGCCCTGGAAATATTTTAAGGTATCTCATATAGTTTATTACCTTTAAATATTTAATATAGGCTTTTAATTTAATTTATGAGACTTTCATTAATGGGTATTATATACACTGTGGCATTTGCAAGTAAACTGGTGGAACTACAAAATATTATATGAAGTGAGTTACATGAGACCTATAAAGACAGACACCAAATGCCCTCTCTTAGCTGAGCATTCTGACTCTAAATTTGTGGCGATTGGTATATGTTGTAGACTTACCACAGAAACGAGGAATGTCTAAATTGACTGTGCACGATGTGAAAATGAGCTGCGGAGGGAAGAATGATATGACACAGGTGTGATGAAGACAGAACGTGACAAAACAGGATGGGGAACACGTTAAGTGGGGAGGACGTAATGAAAGGTAACATAAGGGAGAGAGAGAAAGACGTATAAGGATGTTTAGAAAGTCATAGGAAATTGTTATTTTATATTTACTTAAAATTTAAGTGAACATGGAGGGAGAATGCTCCCCAAAACCATAGCTAACAAAATACAGTGTTAAAGCAATCCATGAGACTTAAAAAAAAAATAGGCTATTGCCATTGTATGGGATTGATGGTCTCCCAGAAGCTGAAGGTAAGCCTGTACCACTGAAAGCATTGCACATACTTCAGAGACAGTATTTGGACAGGCATCTGGAACTCACCTGGAAGTCTCCTCACAGAGGACTAGCAGTCATAGTATCCAAGCGTGTTACACAAACTACCAATGAAGACAAACAATGAATAGTCCTATGCAGATGAACTACCTGTCACCTACAGTAATAACCAGAATGACAGAATTTGGAAATAACCAGTAGCCATCTAATTGGACTGAAAGCCCACTACTCCTACATCCTGGGGCCAGAAGAAAGAAGTGTGTGGGGAAGCAAGACAAGATTTGATCGTATAACAAACTCTGAGTTTGAAATTCACCTCTGTCTCTCTCTTCCTCTGGCTCCCTCTTGTGTGTGTGTGTGTGAGTATATGTGCATATATGTGTATTTGTATATCATATTCTAAGGGTCACAGAACAATATCACTTCAGAACATAGACAGAAACTAGGGGAGGGACTCACCCAGAAATTTCCAGGCATAGTTAAATAGTTCAATAAATTATATTTTATTTTAATAATATTTTTTACATTACTCTTCTTTTTCTCCCTATAAATTCCTCCTGTGTCTCATTTCCCAATTTCATGATATCAACTTCCTTATTGTTACACACACACACATATATGTATATATATATATATATACATACACAGACATACATATGTACATACACATGCATACATGTTTACATGTACACATTAGGACATAACTTACTGAGTGTACTTAGTTTGGATCAACTGTATATGTGTTGTCTACTTTGATGTTATTTCAAGTTTTTAATAAAGACTATTAAATTTTCACTCCAGTTACCTTGAATGATCAATTCTGTGTAAAATTTCTAGGTGTTGGGATACCAGGCATGAAATACCATGCCATGTTCCCACTTTTAAATAATTATTTGATTATCTTTTTTGAAGCAGGAAATGATCAATAAAATTAGCTCATTTACAAGCAGTAGAGAAGTCCCCCAAATTGTTAGCAGCATCAACACTTCACTGGCGACATACAAGTTTATGATCCTAGAGTGGTACAGCCCACTATGCAATAAGGTGACCTACTGAAGATTTATGACACATGCAACTCACCAGCAACCACATCATGGCCTAGCCTGCATCAGTTCAGCATTCAGATAATGGTGTCCTTGGATATGGTTATGGGTGAAAAATGGATCACCTGTGGGGTAAAACAAAGATGCTGTGCTTGGCAAGGTTAGCTTTGATCCTGCTGGTTCTCTGTGCATTATTTCTCCTCCATCGTTCCTGAGCAATAAAGTATGTGTTGCCTTAATACCCCTTCAGTGGAAGCTGAGTTTTCAAATGGATGCCAGGCCAAGAAGCTTGGTACGCTAGAGGGATCTTTGTCAGGGATTTACCAAAACAAGAACATCACCTGCAAAAATATCAAAGTAAATGCCAATCTTGAAGTCCTATTTGGGCTGAGCAAGGGGGCAAAGCCTTGGCAAGTCTTTTGTAAAGCAGAAAAAGTAAGAGGTGACAGTGAGTGTCCAGGGCATGCTGGAGACACCCTGGTTTGTTTCCACACCTGGATGGTACTCCCTGTTCTCCCTTATCCACCCAAGAATGCAGGGCCTGACAAAAATGAACTATTCTTAAGTGGGCAGAACTATATATGGTATCGCAGAAGCACAGGAGACACAATCCATGGAACAGTGGGGGAGGGGTTGTTCATTCCATACCTATTCCCAATCTCTCATGCCCCCTCAGAAGAGAGGTCCCTGTCTTTTTCACTCCTCTCTCACAGTATCTTGTTAAATACCAGATGTCTGTGTCGCCTGTCCTGAATGTACTGTTCTTAGGACTCTAGGCCCATGATGACCCTTCAATAGGCCGCACATAATAGGATCATAAATTAGTGTGACAATCAATTTTTCCATGAAGAACAATGAACAAATCAATTAGATAAGAACAATAAACAAATCAATTAGATTTAATTGTTCTTTTCAGTGTCTTCCTTAAAATTACTTATCTAGTTCTGTTAAATGTAGATTCTTTACCAAGGTGTTATGCATAAGAATAAATGAATGAATGACTCAAACCTGATCATAGTTATTAAATTGGTATTTAAATATTCTGTTTGTGCACTTATCTACAAATATCTGTAATACAGAGGAAGTGTCAGTACCAACTAGGTTATAAATACTCTGTAACCTTGTCGGAAATTTGGGCACGTGAAATCAAGTGTGGCAAGGAGGAGCTTCTTAAGTGACTTCTGGGTTTCTCATCTCAAGTTTGCTACTTCTGGGGCCTCCTGTGAAATTTGGTTGACTGTTTAAAATAATGTTAGAGCATCCACCGTGAGCTAAGGTTTATAGCTCAGTATCATAGTCCCCTTAGTTATTCCTGGCAGCTGATTTTAGTATTTTCTTCTAGCCCAACTCTAATCCTCTGTGACTTCATTGGCCCACAGGACTTTTATTAAGCAGGGCCACAGCTGCCATTCTAAGCTGCAACTCATGGAGGAAATATCTATGCTTCTTCCAACCTTCACTCTATTCTGTCCAAGTTTATCCTTAGTCCTACTTCAATGTCGAGACCCTCACCTCAGGTCACAGTCACCACATTAGTACTCAGCCCCACAATCATGCTAGTTCTATCCAACTGTCAGTCTCAGTTTATTCTTCTAGTCCTTCTCCATTCTTGTGACTTCCTGCTGATTTGAAGAATATATCACCAATAGGGAACTTTAAGACTACAGAACACTGAGTTGCAGACCAGGAACCCCTCAGTTGCCACACTTCAACCATCATAATTACAGATGCATAGGTTCAAACATAAAAGCACAAACATGAATAATCAAGATAATATGCTTCCTACAGAATCCAGGATTTCTATATTCTTAGGGCCTAAGAAAAAATTTTAGCTGAAGCAAAAGACAAGGAATTCAAACTATCAATTATTACTATGTCCAAAGATGCTAAGAGAACATAAATAAGTTTATTAATGAAAAATGTGCAAACACAAATAGTCGAAAAAAATATATATATATGTGTGTGTGTGTTTATAAGTATATACACTATATATATGTATATATATTTTATATATGTGGAAAGTATAAAACAAATAACTATAAATATTAGAAAATTTTCTTTGGCTGAGATATTTATTTCTTTGACCTTTTTTCAAGACCTGAAATTCTGTCTTCCATGTCTTTTAGTTTATTTGTGAGGCTTATCTTTGAAGGGTTTATTGGATAGCTTAAGTTTTTAGTTTCCAGTTTCAGTTTGTTTTGGATTTTCATTAGTAATTTTGTTTCTTTATTAAAGTCTACTTTTATGTTTCAAGATTTTGTCATTAGTTTTTCTACTATTATATATATATATATATACACATATGTGTGTGTATGTGTTTATAAGTATATATATGCATATATATGTAAATATATGTGGAAAGTATAAAACAAATAACTATAAATATTAGAAAAGAAAGCTAGTTAAAAAGAACAGAAAATTTTTTTTCCAAACAAAAATAAAAAAAGCAAAACAACAAAAACCTGAAGAGTGCATTTTATGCTGATAAAATGTTCCTGGCATACAATGTGTCCTGAAGTGTGGCTGATGTACCAGTTATACATATTAGTGAAAACTGTTTTCCACTAGTATCAATTTCAAATATTTTCTTGGTTAGGAATGGGATTCCTTGTTCACTTTAATTCCCCAATGCTAGTACCCTGTATGCCTTGGACCTTTGCAGCCCTTGTGTGAGCAGTCACAGTATCTGTAACTTCATATTGTATCAGTTTCATAGATTTGGGAAATCACAGCTTCTTTGGAGTCATCCCCCTGTGACTGTTGCAGTTTTTCTGCACCTTCTTCTACATAGATTCTTGATACTTGGGATGAGCAGTTTGATGAAAGCATCCCATTTAATGTTGAGTACTTCAAAGGTGCTCACACTCAATGCACAATGCAGTTTTAGGTCTCCATGTTGATTTCTATCTATTAAGTTTCTCTGGTGACATTTGAGCATGGCACTAATCATTGGGAATAACTGTGTGTCAGTAGGAGTCATTTTATTACCATATTCTTCTATCATAATAATAATATTAAAGTTTCTACTAGGCCTCTGACCAGGACCTTTGGCATATTATCAGTGTCATGGATGGGTTCCAACTTGTACAGTGATCCTTAAGTCCAATCAGAATTGTTGGTTAATGCCATAACATTTTTTTCCAGTATTGTACCAGTCTATTCTGCACACAGGTTACTTTTGTAAGTTCCAGTTCATATCTGGAAGGTAGTAATAATTTTCTTTCTCCTCAGGGAGTGTGAAGAGTACCTTTTAGCATCCTGACTGTAAGTGAATAGGAGTGAAGATTCTGGTTAGGCACCAGTTCAACTTGTACATGCTAGATGAGATTGGAAAGTGTTGTCACCAACAATATGGCATTAGCATCAGTCTATATAAAACATCCAATAGCTTTGGCATGATTTTCTGATGTTCAAGAATTCCTTTGCCCAAGGAGTCAGGAAAATATGATCCATTATTGACCCAGCAGACTTAACTTTGTGGCATAAAATGTCTAGTTGTGATGTCATTCCTGCATTATATGTTGACTCCATTTAGACTCCTTTCATATGTGTATGTATTTTAGGACACTTTTACAATAGTAAATTTCCATAGGCTTTTCATAAAGCTATTAGTGTTAGTTGTCTTTCTTTATACACCAATCTTATCCTTTTATGCCATGCCCACATCTTTCATCCTCCTATTGTAGGTTCCCATCTTACTCTCCAAAACACTATATTCTAGTTTTTTTGGGGGTGGGAAATCCTTTCCTACTTTCTGGTCCCTTACAAGATATCTGACTTCTGAGGATATCCAGTTTGTAGCACACAGATTGGAAGCTTAAATGTTGCCTTCCACATAAAAACGAAAATATAATATTTGTCTCTTCGTGTCTGGGTCATATAAGACAGGAATGTTTTTCTTTATCTCAATCAATTTACTTAAGGCTTCATAGTTTCATTTTTACATACTAGCTAAACAATATTCTGATGTGTAAATATAGCATATTTTTATTATTCATTCAGTAATTGTTGGAAATATAAGTTGTTTCTGACAAATGTGTATTGTAAATAGTGCATCCATGAACCTGAATAAAGAGAATCACTCTACTAAGTGCTATATTTGTATCTTGTAGTAGATCATTTCCAGTTTTCTAAGAAACCAAAATACTTCTATAATGTGCTTCTTTTCTTTTTTTCTATTTTTAAATTTATTTTATGTTTCTTTTTTAAAAGAAACAGACTATCTTTTTTTCATTTTACATACCAATCCCAGTTCCCTCTTCCTTCCCACCACCCATTTCCTTCACCACCCCCCCCCACCTCACTCCCATTCATTCTCCAGAGAGGGTAAGGCAGATTGCTTCAGGGAAGGTTTAATGCCCACCATGCTATATCTTGGCTGAGCAAGGTATCCATCCAAAGAGAATAGGTTCCCAAAATGTCAGTACAAGCAGTAGGGGTAAGTCTTGATGCCACTACCAGTGGCCACACAATCTGGCCCAGTCATAAAACTGTCACCCACATTCAGAGGGACTAGTTTGGACCTATGCTGATTCCTTCCTTGTCCAGCTAGAGTTGATGAAGTCCCATTATCTCAGGTAAACTGTTTCAGTGGGTATCCCCATCATGATGTTGACCTCTTATATCCTCAGTTTTTCCACTCTTCAACTGGACTTTGGGGGTTAATACCAGTGATCCACTGTGGGTCTCTGAATCTGTTTCTATCAGTTGATGGATGAAGGTTCTGTGGTGATATTTAAGATTTTTCACCAATCTGACTACAGGGCAAGGCCAGTGATGTGAGATTTTCCTCTGAATTCTGTGATTACCATTAATGAATAAAGAAACTGATTTAGACCTACAGCAGGGCAAAACTTAGCTGGCTGGGGAAAACTAAACTGAATTCTGGAAAATGAGGGTGGAATAAGAGAGAAGCCATGTAGCCCACTGCAGATAGACGTTGGGAACTTTACCCGGTAAGCCACAGCCACATGGAAATAGACAGATTAATAGAGATGGGTTAAATTAATATATAAGAGTTAGCCAATTAGAAGCTAGAGATAATGGGTCAAGCAGTAATTTCACTAATACAGTATCCATGTAGTTATTTTGGGGTTAAGTGGCAGAAAACTAACTAGCAGCCTCCATACTACAAATAAGCACCTAACATGGGGCATGAATCCCAGACCCTGGGATTAACAGTTCCATGCTTTACTGACTGAACTAGCTAAACTAAGCCGACATGTATATCTTGAGAGTATTTTGATTTCAAAATATTGATCTAAAAAAAAAACAGGTTCTTTTTTTGTTTCCACAGAGGATGAGAACCTGTGGATTGCTTCCTGACTAATATGGTTTGATAGACCATGAGCTCCTTAGAAGTCACCCTAAACACCCTCAAAAATATTACTTGACTCAACTGCTGACTGAGATGAACCTAGCACATGTGATGCACCATGAAAGACATGATTAACACTGCCCCAATCAGCAGAAAGTAGTCTAGAATACTATGCCCAAATTTCCAAATATTGTTTAAAAATGTTTGTTTATAATTAAAAGGGGATATGCTAA
The DNA here is from genome assembly GCA_025134845.1 of Neodon shergylaensis. Classification (NCBI taxonomy): domain Eukaryota; kingdom Metazoa; phylum Chordata; class Mammalia; order Rodentia; family Cricetidae; genus Neodon; species Neodon shergylaensis. Next base: position 3,240,844 of record JABTXL010003289.1, read on the forward strand.
AGAGATTTGTATGGGTATGGATCTTAGTTTCTTGATACAAGTTTAAGGTCAATTTTGTTATACTGTGTATATATATTTCTGCTCTTGATTAAGGTACTGTGTTTGTGCAAGTCATTTAAAATTGTAATTTAATAGATAATCATCTATAATAGTCAAGTTTGTAAGTCATGTTAGTAAGGTTTTCTAGATGTACAGAGATGTATTTCGAGGGATAGGCATTCTTCAAACCTTTTAAAGACTACAAAATATGTCATTAAATGTTTAGAAACTTAGGTTTTTCATGACAATGGGACACATCTGCATCGAAGAGGCTCCTTATGGTGCATTGGTTAGCCATTTGGGCAAGAAACTGCTCTTGCCTGGACTGCTTGATGAACTGGACATGCATGACTCACAGAATGGCTGCTGAACTTGCGTAAAGGTGAGACCATCCTTCGGGGTTCCTGCTTTATGAAAGAGTCTGATAGACATTCTGCAGGACACAGAAGAAAGTGACTGAAATTTCCTTCTTTATGGGAAAGTCTGCTGAATACTATAGGTCGGTAGGCTGAAGATGAATGCCAGAATGGTACAGAAGAACTTTGGATGACTGTCCAGGCAGCGAGATGTTTTTCTTATTTCTAGAGTTTTGGAAGTTGCTTACAGTGTACTTCCTGCTTACTTAGGTAATATTATATCACTCTGGAATCTTTGATGGAGTTAAAGAATTTATAGCTTTAGTTATAGTTTTCCTTAGTCATGATAAAAGATAAAATGATACAAATGTTGTAACTGTAATTCTTGCTTGATACCTGGCTTGTTATATGTAATTTTACTATGTTAATGTTAAAAAACCTCCCTTTTTATTTAAACAGAAAAGGGGAGAAGATGTGGGATTTCCCTCTGTACTCTGTGATTACCACTAATGAATAAAGAAACAGCTTTATACCTATAGCGGTGCAGAACTTAACTAGGTCAGAAAAACTAGACTGAATGCTGGGAGAAAGAAGGGTGGAGTCAGAGAGAAGCCATGTAGCCCACTGAAGACAGACGATGTGAACTTTATCCAGTAAAGCACAGCCATGTAGCAATACACAGATTAATAGAGATGGGTTAGATTAATACATAAAAGTTTGCCAATAAGAAAGTAGAGCTAATGGGCCAGTGGTTTAATTCGTACAGTATCTGGGTGGTTATTTTGGGGTTAAGTAGTTGGGAACTAAGTAGCAACCTCCATACTATAAGCCAGTTCTGGCATTCTCTCCTTTATTGCTCAGGGTTTCTATCTCTACCTCTACCTCTACCTCTACCTCTACCTCTACCTCTACCTCTACCTTATGGAATCCTGGGAATTTACTAAGTGCCAAATTTATTGCTAGTCCCATAATGTCTCCCTCAATCAAAATATCTCTTACTTTACTGTCATTTCTGTCCTTCCTCTATCTCACTATCTCATTCCCTCAACTTTTCCTTCCCCCCCCCCCCATTATCCCTTCCTCTTTTTCTTTCACCCTCACTTCTCACCCTATCCTCATGCTCCCATTATGTCAGGCAGTCTTGTCTATTTCTCCTTTCCAGGTGTATTTATGTATGTTTTTCTTAGGGTTCACCTTGTTGCTTAGCTTCTCTACGGTCATAGACTATAAACTTCTAATACCTTACTTTACAAGTACTCTTATGAGTGATCACATACCATGTTGATCTTTTTGGGATTGGGTTACCTCACTCAGGATGTTTTTTGTAGTTCTATGCTTTTGCATGCAAATTTCAAGATGTCATAGTTTTCTACCACTGAATAATATTCTAATGTGTCAATGTGGCACATTTTCTTTATCATTATTCAGCTGAGGGGAATCTAGGTTGTTTCCAGGATCTCTCTATTACAAATAATGCTGTTAGGAACATAGCTGACCTAATGTCACTAAAGTAGAATTGAGCACCTTTGGGTTTTTGCGCAAGAGTGGAATTATTGGGTACTGAGTTAGGGTGATTCCCAATTTTCTGAAAAACCTAATTTCCAGAGTGATTTTCCAAGTTTACATTCCCACCAGCAATGGAGGAAGTGTTCCCCTTATTCTTCATCCTCTCCGGTATAAGCAATCATTGATGTTTTTTATTATAGCCATTCTGACTGGTCTAAAATGGTGTCTCACAGTTAGAATATATTGATGAAATATGACTGTGTGTGATAGTTTTCAAAGCACTCATGTAAACCTGCCTACTACTTATCTATATTTAACTGGTAGGGCTTTAGGGGTTGGATGATCAGAAAAGGGAACGGCTCTAAATTGAAGGCAAAAATTAAATCATGATAAAAGAAGTCAAACAGTATATTGTGGAGAAGCAAGAGAAATGTCAGAACCATGTGGGTTTGCTCAAGTTTGCTTTAACTTATACATGGTTAAAGAAACTATCTACCTGAGTTGTCTTTGTCAAACCCCTATAGACCAGGCTCAGAGAATATGTAGAAGACGAGGTATGTGTAAAGTGCTTAAGAGCCAGACATGAGGGATGACTCCAAGAAAACAACATCGTCCAGGCAAAACAGGACTGAATCACATGACATCATAGAAAGTATGAAAGCAAGCACAAAAGATCAGCACACATTCAAATCAGACAAAATCCCAGCACCAAGAAATAGAAGAAGACAAATATTCATAACTTTAGCCATAAATTTATTTGTAATATGTAACTTTGAAAAGGGAAAATCAGTTATCTCCAAATAAGTATCACTGAAATATCAAACACACTACAGGGCAGGCCTCATAGTCAGGAGTAGTTAGTCAACAATAAACAGACACTATGGTGTGTGTGTGTGTGTGTGTGTGTGTGTGCGTGTGCACGCGTGCACGTGCACATGAGTTTATGTCTATGTGTGTGCATTTTTTGTTTTATTTTATTTTGTCTGAATGATTTTCTCATTTTACTTAGTCTCATTTTTGTTGGAAAGATCTGGAGAGAGATGGGAGAAGGGAAAGAATAAAATCAAAATATATTGTATGAAATAAATTTTCAAAAAGTAAAAAAAAAAACTTGAAGACAAAATAGTGACAAAAACAATAGAAAAACAGAAAGAAAGAAAGAAAGAAAGAAAGAAAGAAAGAAAGAAAGAAAGA
>JABTXL010003289.1:3243948-3267339 GCA_025134845.1 Neodon shergylaensis
AGAAAGAAAGAAAGAAAGAAAGAAAGAAAGAAAGAAAGAAAGAAAGAAAAAAGAGAATGGGAGACAGAAGAAGGGAGGAAAGGATAAAAAAGAAAACAAAATAAAGAAGCTAGTGTTTAGTTATTCATGGTTGAATACATGCACAGAACTATGTATATTGTATGCTACTCAGAACCTTTTAAACAGCAAGATGTCTCAGTATGTGAGAACACTTGTCAAGCCTCACAAGGGAGTTAATTCCTGGAATTACCATTATGGAAGGAAAGAGTCAACTGACACAAGTTGTTCTGTAGCTGTCACATTCATGCTGTGGCATTTACACACACACACAAACACACACACATTAAATCATTAAATAAACATATAAATAAATGAATAAATAAAGACATAATTATAAATCTTTCAATTCTTTTATGACTATTTTGCTACTCTTTTCTGCCCACCTATGGTTTTGATTTTATATTAGGTACTTCTTTGGTATTATTGACATTCAAATATTGATGTGAGATACTTGGTTAGGAGTTCTTCACAAGTGAAGGGTGTTAGACCCTAATTCAGACCTGCAGATACAGTATTCATATGCATCTTGAGTTTTAGTAAGTATTGACTAACACAGGCTACAAGCTATTGAAGTTCAAATCACAAACTTTTTCATCTTCTTCTGTTTGCTGTTTCCTATCACCACATGGAACAAAAGAACTTCCTGACTGCCAATCTGTACATTATATGACAGGATTAGCTTTCTTATGGTTTCTCAATACAAATGACAGGCTTGTCCCTCAGTGTCATATAATTCACCAAGTGTTCAAATTTGAGTTTCTAATAACAAGGTAATACTTATGTGATCTCACATTCACAGGTGGATGCCAGTGAAGAAAAGGCATCTTCTAGAAGCTGCACTACTGTGTCCTTGCTTACAGAGCTCTGGCACTCACAAGCAAATTTTTACATACAGAAACATGCAACACACTCATACACACACACATACCATACATGTATTATGTATGGTATGAGTGTGTGTATGTATCTATATTAGGGAGTTTTCTATAAGATTGGATTTCCTATGAATGACAGAAATTACACCGAAAAGCCACATGACTGTCTAAATGAGAGGTGAACAAGGATGATAGGAATAGACCTGCCACAGTGAATGGGATGAGCCCAGGACACCTCAACCCTAACAAAAAGAAACAGAAACCTAAACAATTCTGAAAGGAAAAGGAACAGTGCTTCACAGGGAAGAGCTCATGAATTGGTTATTTGATAACAAATTCTCAGCCGTGAAAACACTCATACAATTAACTTTCTTAAGGTTGAGCATGCTATCTTTAGAAATATATGTATATATATATATGTGCATATATATGTACATAAATACACACACTTAGTTATGTCTATATACTTATATTCATATATATTTGTATTCATATATATATATATATATATATATATATATACATGTACATAGGTATATCAGTATAATAGCATTTAGTACTAAAGTGTCCATGAATTATAAAGAGAACAAATAAGGGTATCAGGGAGGGTTTTGAGAGAGGAAAGAGAAGGAGATGTGTTGACAATATAATCGCAACAAAAAATAAAAAATTAAAATTGTATATCTAAAATAGAAATATCATATAAGATAGCTCATGCCTCTAATCCCAGTACCCTAATATTTGGTCAGTTTGTGTATGATGACAGTCTGGTCCACATACTGAGACATTTGCTCAATGCATAAATAAATAAATGAATAAATAAATAAATGAAATAATAAATGATAAAATTCTAGACACAAATAAATTAAAAGCAATCTTTGTATGTTGGATATATAATACATAATAACAATATATGTCTTTGAAACAAGAGGATCTATCAACAAATTCTTCTAATCTATGCTATTATATCAATTCCTCTTTCTCTTGATAACAGCAATACAATGTTTACCTTGGCTTATGTTCATTTATCACATTCTGATTTATAATATCAGTTACTTTACTTATCCCATTAGAACTTGTCTGTGCAAAAGCAGTTTACTTGGTTCTTGCAAAGATGTTGAGCTTGAGGAATTGGTGACTCTCTGTCCTGATTCTCTCCAGGAAGGACAAAGATTCTGTTCAAGGCCATTTCCTTTCTGGATCCAGGGCTCAGTATTTATCAGATCATGTATTCATTTTTGGCCGCTTTGCTGTATGGAGAAATATTATTTATATAAACAAGTGACTGATCTCAATCCTTTTTGAACAAAAGTCTCCTAAGAGAAATAAATGTGAACAATTACAGAGTCTTATACAATGAACTTCCCAGTAGCTTATATGGAAGACACTAGTGGAATCTTTGCCTCTTTAATGCCAACTTTTTAACTGAGAGTGTTTAGGATTAAGGGATGATTTCAGAATGAGAAGAGCTTCACAATAGCAATGCAGTGACTTGTGTAGTAAATGAGGAGAATTGGGAAGATAGTTGTGCACTCCGTGGTGATGATATCCCAGTTCCCTGCTTCATGAGGCCCTACAGCTCACACTGATCCTCTCCCAGGTCTTTCATTCTATCGCCAGCCCATTTTATGAGAGAGCTGTGGTTTATGAACATATACCTCTCTTCCTGTGTGTCAGTCCTACACATTACAGCTCTGATCTGGTCTTTAATTATAAATGTTGTAAGAAAAGAGATTTGGTGAGAATGGCCATCCCAAAATAATCATTCCGAAAAGATACATTTGTATTCTTTTCCTCATAGCCTGGGAATCTCATGAGCATTTATAGAGAAGAGAAGAATAACCAAATTTTCAAAATCTGATAGAAATTCCAGAGTAATTTTTAGAATTTCTTTACCTGCTCTTTGGTTTTAGGTAGGTTTGTGGTTGAGTTTGGTTAAGAAAGAAAACAACTGGAAGTGATATGTAGAGTAAGACAGGACAGAGGACATTATGCTAGCAATTAAGTATCTGGCATGGGAAAGAACACAAACTTCTGCCGTTCATTCTCATGGGTGTTTGTCATGATGAACTAATGCTTCTTCCTTAATACTTCATGGTTATATACTATTATGGTGCAAACAGATTGCCATCTTTGTTCTGGTATGTTCTGTCCCTCCTCTGTGTTCTATATTCCCTAGCTTCAGTTGTTGGTGATTACCTAGAAAACTTATTGCATGACATCAGATACAGCCAACAATGTTTTATGTTGACTGTTTTCTCTCTGTCTCTATTTCCCTCTTCTCTGTTTCATATTTCTCCGTCTCTCCCCTTATCTCCCCCATCGTTGATACTCTGTCTCTCTCTCATTCCCCACTTACCCCTTGTCCTTCCCTCTCCTTCCCTTCTCCTCTAATCTCCTTCTACCTCCTAAATGCATTTTGAAGCTTGAAGACAATTTCAACAGAGCTTAAAAGAAAACATTCAAAGAATTGAGAGTAGCTAAACTGTAAATCTTGTCAGCTGCCCATAGGAGGAAAAGTAAGATGGGAAAGAAGGCATGCTATTTGAGATAAGCCAGCATTGGGCTCAATTGCATGGTGAAAGTGGTGGTTTGAGTGAGAATTCCCCCCATAGGCTCTAGAATTTGACTACTTGTTCCAAAACTAGCATTATTATTTGGACAAGTTTAGGAAGTGAAGTATTGTGGACTGCTAAATTTCTTTGGGTGGACTTTGAACTTTCAAAGGCCTGTACCACACCCCTCCTCCTGTTTGATGATTGAGATGTGATTCTTGAACTTCTAATATTGTTCCCTGTCTGTAACTTCCTTATCCTGAAAGAACCATAATCTCCCTATGAACTCTTCCTTCTATGAGTTGCCTTTGTCATGTGGTTTTATTGAAGTAATAGAAAAATAACTAATGCAGTGGACAGTCACTTGATAGGGAGGTGAGCTTTAGGGGATTGGTGAAGAAACACAAAGTACTAGAAAAAAAGTAGACTTTGGGATCTGGTCACCATGTAAAGAAATAACCAACATGAGAGAAAAAGTTGTGTGATTCTCAATAAGGACTGAGAAAAGTGGAAAATCACATCTTAATTTCATATATTCAAGCAGGATCGACTGTTTTGGGTTTGCGATCTAACAGAACTTGCTAGCATAGAACCTGACAGAGAATTTTGCTCAATAAGGTGTATGGCCATACCACGCTGAATGCACCCAACCTAATCTGCACAACAAATTGAGTTTCAGAGATTTCTCCTGGAAAGCAAGTATAATTTTTGCCTTCTCACTAAAATCCTATACAAAAGGACGATGCTCTGATATTCTCAGATTATGATCCCTTTATATAATTTTGTGGGATTTGGTTTGTTGTTTTGCTTTTGTCTTCCATGCATGTTGTCATGTAATTTCATTGGTTATTTTAAGTCTAATGTGAGATGTTAAAGATGGATTCAGTGTGGACAAAGGAAAGCCCTAATGTTGATATAGAAAGGTCACATGTAAGGATTTTGACAGAGACCAACCCATATGTTTGCATTTTTATAATTTGTTCAAAATATCTGGGAGGTCTTACTAAGTAAAAAGGAGTGTCAGGAGCAATATGGAAATGTTTGTGTACATTTAAAAACAATGCTCAGCCAGTGTGGCTGTTTCTATTATTTTTCCTGATTCTAGGGAGCCCTACCAGACTTCCTCATAAATGTTTTTTCACTGCACTTGTTAGCAATTTACTAGAGTTAAAACACTTAGAGTATGAGAGAAGAGAACCATTTTACAACAAATAGATGTTACTGTGAATTTTGGTAAGTAAGCATGAGAGCATTAATTCCACTTCAGTAACCTCAAAGAAGAATGTTCTTACCTCCTCAAGTCTGTACACATAATATTTGATTTTCCATCACATTAATTTTACAGCGCAGTTCTCTCAGTATAATTCCTGCCTTTTGTCTCTTTTACAAGGAGCTCAGGAGCTAGAACTATGATCTATGAGTAATAAGAGGAAAATAACCAAGGTGTGCAATAGCTAAAAACATCAGATGATCCTTTCCAAAACCATAATCTAGCTTGGTTTCAAGAGAGGAAAATAGTTCCTGTTTTGCTTCCTCATTTATCTGGTGCACTGTGCTCACCCGAATTGTGCTCCAATGCTATAATCTGCACCACAGAAATAGTCAGCTTCATCTTCAGGCTGAATGTTGGAGATGCTTAAGTAACAATGAGCCCCAGAGCTGGAGCCAGAGAAGCGATCAGGGATCCCATCTCCCTTGTTTTGGTTTCCATTACTACTAAGCCGCATTACATACTTAGGAGCCTTGTCTGGTTCTTGTTGGTACCAACGAATTGTGTAGGTGCTGTACTCGCTATTCAGGGTGCAGGTGAGTTTGACTGAGGCTCCCAGGGAGGCTGAGGCAGAGGGTGACTGAGTCAGCACAGGTTGGGAGAAAGACCCTGGAAATAGAGAAACACATTACCTCCTGGGGTGAGAGAAGTGGGGAGAATATACCTTGATGTCAGCTGGTTTCCCTGAATTGACATCAGAGTGCAGATGACTCTTCTTACCTGTACAATGAAGGAGGAAGAAGAGGAGAAGAATCCAGGCCATGGTGCAGACACCACTGAGCTCTGCTGAGACAGACATAGTGTGGGTCTCTCTTATCCTCTCAGAGAACTCAGAGGGCCCTTCATGCAAATATGCAAATTTGTCTTGGTCAAGGAAATTCCTTCTTAGGTGTTTGGGCCGTCAAAAATCTGGGTGTCACTTTCTTCCTCAGGTTAACCAAAAGATCACAGTAGCCCCAGTTGCTTGGCCTATTAAATCATGAACACTTAAAAAGAGATAGATAGATGTTTGTATTCTCAGCCTAGAGTCTCTGTATCTTTCAGTGGAGACTGATGGACTCCCACTGAGCTAGTTTGTGTCTGTCATGTCTGTGAGCATCATACTTTCCCAAGGCTTTGACTTCTAAGCAGTTTCTGTTCAAGGTCAGAAGGGGCTACCTTCTCTGAGGCTGTGTTTTACATCTTTTCTTTTGTTTTCTTCTCCCCAGTGGGAACACTATGTAGACCAGTGTTCTTACTCATGGGTTATGACTCCCATAAAATAGAGGTCACATAACAGATATTCTGTTGATTAAATATTGCATTATGATAATTTACAATAAGAAATTTACAGTTATGAAATAGCAATGAATAATTTTATGGTACGAAGTCACCACAAAGTAAGAAACTATATTAAGGCCTCAAAACATTAGGAAATTCGAGAACCAACTCTGTAGGCATTAATTTATAAGGACGTCTTTATTACGGGCTTTTCCTACCTATGCTGAGGACAGGAAATTTACACCATGAGTCCCTTCTCAGAATGCTCAAGTTGCCAGGCTTATTCTCTGTACTTAGTTCCTCAGCAGATTGACCCATAGAGGCACACTGATAAATATTAGTATTTAGGATAATAAATATACTGCATGGCTCTTGGTGCATTATAAATAAAAATTGGAAATTATATGACCATGCAAAACAGATATAAAGAAAAACGTCGGGGACTGGGCCCCTTTAACTCCTGCTGCAGGGTCTTCTTTGTTCCGCACATCTCTGCCCCGACCCCCAAGCCTGCCTAGTGTCTGCGAAGTCCTTGGCCCAGGAACAGTTTCTCTTCCTGCACTGAGGGTACCAACCTAGAAGGGTGAGTGTGCACCCGTCCGGTCTGAGGGGAGTGCACAGCACCTCCAGCTCCTGCTGCAGGGGCTTCTTGGCTCTACACAACCCTCCCCGCCAAGTTCGCCCTTTTGTATGCAGGGTCCTTTGACCTCCAAGAGTCCTGTCCCTGGTTTCACTAAGCCTGCAAGCAGGAAGCTAGGCCTTTTGTCTGCGAGGTCCCTGGCCAGCAAGGGGCCCTGATCCTGTACCAGAAGATCCATCAGAGGGGTCCCTGGCCAGCAAGGGGCCCTGATACTGTACCAGAAGTTCCATCTGAGTGCATTTGAAGGAAACGATGGGCAGACGCCAATGAAAGAATTCCTCCAACAATCTGAAAAACAACATGGTAACACCAGAACCCAGTGAACATACAACAGGAAGACTTGAACACCCTAATCCAGAAGAAGTAGAAGAAACTGACATTATGAAAGCAATAGAGTCCCTTAAGAAAGATGTGAAAAACTTCCTTAAAGAAATAGATGAGAAGAATAACAAAAAGTATGAAGAATTGGGTAAATCTGTAAAAGATACCCTAGGAAACCAAGAAAAAACAATCAAACAGATAATGGGAACAGTTCAAGACTTGAAAACTGAAATGGAGGCAATGAAGGAAACACAAACCGAGGGCCAGCTGGATGAGGAAAATCTAGGAAAATGAACAGAGAAGACAGAGACAAGCATAACTAATAGAATACAAGAGATAGAAGAAAGAGTGTCAGACTCTGAAGACACCATAGAGAAAATAAACGCACTGATCAAAGAAAACAGCAAATCCAACAAATTCTCATCACAAAACATCCAGGAAATCTGGGACACAATAAAAAGACCAAACCTAAGAATAACAGGGATAGAAGAAGGAGAAGAATTACAGCTCAATGGCCCAGAAAATATATTCAACAAAATAACAGAAAAAAAACTTTCCCAACCTAAAGAAGGATATTCCTATGAAGGTTTAAGAAGCATACAGAACACCAAATAGACTGGATCAAAGAAAAAATCCCCTTGCCATATAATAATCAAAACGCAAAACATACAGAATAAAGAAAATATTAAGAGCTACAAAGGCAAAGGGTCAAGTAACTTATAAAGGTAGACCTATCAGACTTACACCTGACTTCTCTATGGAAACCATGAAAGCCAGAAGGTCTTGGATAGATGTGCTGCAGAAACTAAGAGACCAGGGATGCAAGCCCAGACTGCTATACCCAGCCAAGCTTTCGTTCACCATCAATGGAGAAAACAAAATATTTCAAGATAAAAACAAATTTAAACAATACGAAGCCACAAATTCAGCCTTACAGAAAGCAGTAGAATGAAAATCACAAACCAAGGAATCCAACAATGCCCACAATGACTCAGACATCTAGCGACCCTTTACCAGCACAACACAAAGAAAGGAAACACACAAACACTACTACCAAAAAAAAAATAACCGGAGTTAACAACCACTGGTCATTAATATCACTTAATATCAATGGACTCAATTCACCTAAAAAAAAGGCACAGGCTAAGAGAATGGATACACAATCAGGATCCAACATTCTGCTGTTTACAAGAAACACACCTCAAACACAAAAACAGACTTCTACTCAGAGTAAAGGGTTGGGAAAAGGTTTTTCAATCAAATGGCTATACTAATTTCTAACAAAATTGACTTCAAACTAAAATCAATCAGAAGAGATGGAGATGGACACTTTATATTCATAACAAGAATAATCCATCAGGATGAAGTCTCAACCTGAATATCTATGTCCCTAATATAAAAGCACCCACTTATGTAAAAGAAACATTACTAGAACTCAAGGCAGACATCAAACCTCACACACTAATAGGAGACTTCAACACTCCTCTCTCACCAATGGACAGGTCAATCAGACAGAAACCTAACAGAGAAATAAAAGAATTAATGGAGGTAATGAATCAAATGGACTTAACAGACATCTATAGAACATTCCACCCAAATAGGAAAGAATATACCTTCTTCTCTGCAGTTCATGGAACCTTCTCGAAAATTGACCACATACTCAGTAACAAAGCAAGCTTCCACAGTGACAAAAAAACATTAGTAACCACCTGTGTCTTATCAAATCACCATGGAATAAAGTTAGAATTTAACAATAATTCTACCCACAGAAAGCCAATAAAGTCTTGGAAGCTGAACAGCCAACTACTGAACCACCTCTGGGTCAGGAAAGAAATAAAGAAAGAAATTAAAGTCTTCCTTGAATTCAGTGAAAATAAAGACACAACATACCCAAACCTATGGGACACTATGAAAGTGGTGCTAAGAGGAAAGTTCATAGCTCTAAGCACCCACATTAAAAAAAATAAAATAAAACAGAGAAGGATCACATTGGAGACTTAACAGCATAGCTGAAAGCTCTAGAAAAAAAGGAGCAGACTTGCCCAGGAGGAATAGAAGACTGGAAATAATCAAACTGAGGGCTGAAATCAACAAAATAGAAACACAGAAAACAATCCAAAGAATCAATGAAACAAAGAGCTGGTTCTTTGAGAAAGTCAATAAGATTGACAAGGGGCTGGAGAGATGGCTCAGTGGTTAAGAGCATTGCCTGCTCTTCCAAAGGTCCTGAGTTCAATTCCCAGCAACCACATGGTGGCTCACAACAATCTGTAATGAGGTCTGGTGCCCTCTTCTGGCCTGCAGACATACACACAGACAGAATATTGTATGCATAATAAATAAATATTAAAAAAATAAGGATGAAAGGTGCCCTTTTTTAAAAAAATATGATTGACAAACCTTTATCTAAACTAATTAAAAGGCAGAGAGAGAAAATGCAAATTAACAAGATCAGAAATAAAAAGGGAGACAGAACAACAGACACTGAGGAAATTCAGAGAATCATTAGGTCTTACAACAAAAGCTTATATGCCACAAAGTTGGAAGATGTAAAAGAAATGGACTTGTTTTTAGATAAGTACCATTTACCAAAATTAAATCAAGACCAGGTCAACAATTTAAATAGACCTATAAGTCGTGAGGAAATAGAAGCTGTCATAAAAAACTCCAAAAAAAACCACAGGATCTGACTGTTTTAATGCAGAATTTTATCAGAACGTCCAAGAAGAGCTGATACCTATACTCCTTATTGTGTTTCACATAATAAAATCAGAAGAGTCATTGCCAAACTCTTTTACAAAGCTACAGTCACCCTGATTCCAAAACCACACAAAGACCCAACCAAGAAAGATAATTACAGACCAATCTCACTCATGAACATTGATGCAAAAATTCTCAATAAAATCGGCTGCGAGAGGTCCTTCCGCTCCTCCAGCCAATAGCTGCTAAGATACCAGCCCATGGGGGCGTGGCCTCCCCCCCTTTCATAAAGTTACTACTTCCCTCCGTTCGCTCTCTTGACTTCCTGCTCCGCCGGCGACTAGACTCCTTTCCTGGTTGCGCAGAGGGCTGGGACCGTGATCTGTAAGTTTTTTCCCTTTTAAATAAATACAATCCTATTAATAATAATTAGAAACTGGTGTGGTATTGTTCGTGACTTACGCCTTCAAAAATCCTTGCAAACAGAATCCAAGAACACATAAAAATTATCCATTACAACCAAGTAGGCTTCATCCCAGAGATGCAGGGCTGGTTCAACGTATGATAATCTATCAATGTAATCCATCATATAAATAAACTGAAAGAAAAAAAAAACATATGATCATTTCATTAGATGCTGAAAAATCATTCGACAGAATTCAAAACCTCTTTATGATAAAGGTTTTGGAGAGGTTAGGGATACAAAGATCATACCTAAATATAAAAAAGCAATATATAGCAAGCCAACCGCTAATATCAAATTAAATGGAGAGACTCTCAAAGCCATTCCACTGATATCAGTAACAAGACAAGGCAGACCACTCTCACCATATCTCTTCAACATAGTTCTTGAAGTTCTAGCAATAGCAATAAGACAACATAAGGAGAACAAGGGGATTCTAATTGGAAAGGAAGAAGTCAAACTTTCATTATTTGCAGATGATAGTGTACATTAGTGACTCCCAAAACTCTACCAAAGAACTCCTACAGCTGATAAATAACTTCAGTGAGGTGGCAGGTTACAAGATTAACTAAAAAAAATCAGTAGCCCTCCTATACACAAAGGATAGAGAAGCAGAGAGGGAATTCAGAGAAACTTCACCTTTTATGATAGCCACAAATAGCATAAAGTGTCTTGGGGTAACTCTAACCAAGGAAGTGAAAGATCTATTTGACAAGAATTTTAAGGGTTTGAAGAAAGAAATTGAAAAGGACATCAGAAAAATGGAAGGATCTCCCATGCTCTTGGATGGGTAGAATCAACACAGCAAAAATGGCAATTCTACCAAAGGCAATCTATAAATTCAATGCAATCCCCATTAAAATCCTAACAAAATTCTTCACAGACCTTGAGAGAAAAAATAATCAACTTTATATGGAAAAACAAAAAACCAAGGATAGCCAAAACAATTTTATACAGTAAGGAACTTCTGGAGGCATTACCATCCCTGACTTTAAACTCTATTACAGAGCTACAGTATTAAAAACAGCTTGGTATTGGCATAAAAACAGAGAAGTCGACTAATGGAATCAAATAGAAGACCCGGAGATTAACCCACAAACCTATGAACCCCTGATTTTCGACAAAGGCGCTAAAAGTATACAATGGAAGAAAGAAAGCATCTTCAACAAATCTATATCCATATCTATCACCATGCACAAAACTCAAGTCCAAATGGATTAAAGACCTCAATATTAATCTGAAAGCGTTGAACCTGATAGAAGAAAAAGTGGGAAGTAGTCTACAACACATGGGCACAGGAGATCACTTCCTACGTATAACCCCAGTAGAACAGACAATAAGGGCAACATTGAATAAATGGGACCTCCTAAAACTGAGCTTCTGTAAAACAAAGGACACCTCCATTAAGACAAAAAGGCAACCTACTGATTGGGAGAAGATCTTCACCAACCCCGCAACGGAAAAGGTCTGATCTCCAAATTCTATAAAGAACTCAAGAAACTAGACTTTAAAATGCTAAATAACCCAATTAAAAAATGGGGCACTGAACTGAACAGAGAATTCTCAACAGAAGAAGTTCAAATGGCCAAAAGACACTTAAGGTCATGCTCAACCTCCTTAGCGATCAAGGAAATGAAAATCAAAACAACTTTGAGATACCATCTTACACCTGCCAGAATGACTAATATCATAAACACCAATGATAGCCTTTGCTGGAGAGGATGTGGAATAAGGGGAAAACTAATCCATTGCTGATGGGAATGCAAACTTATACAAGCACTTTGGAAATCAGTGTGGTGGTTTCTCAGGAAATTTGGGATCAATCTACCCCTGTTCCAGCAATACCACTCTTGGGAATATACCCAAGAGATGCCCTATCATACGACAAAAGCATTTGTTCAACTATGTTCATAGCAGCATTATTTGTAATAGCCAGAACCTGGAAACAACACAATGGAACAATCGATAAAGAAAGTGTGGAATATGTACAAATTAGAGTACTACTCAGCGGTAAAAAACAATGATATCTTGAATTTTGCATGCAAATAGATGGAAATAGAAAACACTATCCTGAGTGAGGTAAGCCATACCCAAAAAGATGAATATGGTATGTACTCACTCATAAGTGGATTCTAGCCATAAACAAAGGACATTGAGCCTATATTTCGTGATCCTAGAAAAGCTAAATAAGAAGGTGAACCCAAAGAAAAACATATAGTTATCCCTCTGGATATTGGAAGTAGACAAGATTTCCAGGCAAAAGTTGGGATCTTGGGGGTGGGTTGGGAGGGTAAAGGAGATGGGGAGACAAAGGTGAGAAGGGGAGGATGGGAAGAGCTTGGGTGAATGGGAGGGTTGGGACGGAGGAAGGGTGGATATGGGAGCAGGGAAGTGGATATCTTAATTAAGGGAGCCATCTTAGGGTTGACAAGAGACTTGACCATAGAGTGGCTCCCAGGAGTCCAAGTAGATGTCCCCAGCTAGTTCCTTGGACAGCTGACGAGAGGGAACCTGAAATGACCCTATCCTATAACCATACTGATGAATATCTTGCATATCACCATAGAACCTTCATCTGGCGATGGATGGAAATAGAGACAGACACCCACACTGGAGCAATGGACTGAGCTCCCAAGGTCCAAATGAGGAGCTAAAGGAGGGAGAACATGAGCAAGGAAGTCAGGACCGTGATGGGTGCACTCACCCACTGAGACGGTGGGGCTGATCTAATGGGAGCTTACCAAGGGCAGCTGAACTGGGTCTGTTGAAGCATGTGATCAAACCGGACTTCTAAACGTGGAAAACAATGAGGGATGACTGAGAAACTAAGGACAATGGCTCTAGGTTTTGATCCTACTGCATGGCCTGGCTTTGTGGAAGCCTAGTCTGTTTGGATGCTCACCTTCCTAGACCTGGATGGAGGGGGGAGGACCTTGGACTTCCCACAGGGCAGGGAACCCTGACTGCTCTTTGGACTGGAGAGGGAGGAGGAGAGGGGTGGGGGAGGGGGACCTAAAAGGGATGAGGGGAGGAGTTGGAAATTTTTAATAATAATAATAAAAAAATCAATAAAGAAAGAAAGAAAGATGTCGGGGAAAGAACACAGTGGGCCTGTATTTGTTCTTTAGTAAGAATTAGAATGGATTAATGAAAAATGACTTGTGTGATTGTTTTCAAGACACTCAGGGAAACCTGCCTACTAATTATTTAATATACTAGGGGTAGCCAACGGCCTGCGGAGCAACATACCTAAGTTTTATTGTGACTACTGTGATACGTATCTTACCCATGATTCTCCATCTGTGAGAAAGACACACTGCATTGGTCGGAAGCACAAGGAGAACGTGAAAGACTACTACCAGAAATGGATGGAAGAGCAGGCCCAGAGCCTGATTGACAAAAAACAAGGGCTGCATTTCAACAAGGAAAGATACCTCCAGTTCCATTCTCTGCTCCTCCTCCTGCAGGGGCCATGATCCCGCCTCCATCCAGTCTCTCAGGTCCTCCTCGCCCTGGCATGATGCCTGCACCCCACATGAGAGGCCCTCCCATGATGCCGTTGATGGGTCCTCCTCCTCCTGGGATGATGCCTGTGGGACCTGCTCCTGGAATGAGGCCTCCCATGGGTGGCCATATGCCCATGATGCCCGGACCTCCAATGATGAGACCCCCTGCTCGCCCTATGATGGTACCCACACGGCCTGGCATGACTCGGCCAGACAGATAAGAGCGGAAAGGCTCTTTTTCTGTTTTGTATTTCTTGTTCTGTTTCACCAGTTGATCACGGTGATGAGCCTGGGTGTTTTCTAGCTGCATGACAAGCAAGGCTTCCCCTTTCCTGACAGAATAGTTTGGAGGGGAGAAGTGGGATTAGAAAAAGTGCAGTGCTCACTTACATTGTGAAAACTGTCAGCTGTTTGAGTTAAAAAAATATCGAAATACTACATTTAAATGGTAGGGCTTTAGGGGATGGATTATCAGAAAAGGGAACAGCTCTAAATTGGAGGTAAAAATTAAATCATGATAAAAGAAGTCACACAGTATATCGTGGAGAAGCAAAAGGAATGTAAGGACCATGTGGGTTTGGTCAGTTATGTTTTAACTTATACATGGTTAAAGAAACTATCTACCTGGGTTGTCTTTGTCAAACCCCTTTTCACTAGGCTCAGGAAATTTGCAGAAGAGGAGGTGAGTAGAAAGTGCTTAAGAGCCAGATACGATGGATGACTCCAAGGAAACAGCATCTTCCAGGCACAACAGGACTGAGTCATATGTGAAGTCATATAAAGTATGAAAGCAAGCACAAAAGAATAGCACACATTCAAATCAGACAAAATCCCAGCACCAAGAAATAGAAGACAAATAGTCATAACATTAGCCGTGAATTTATTCATAATATGTAACTTCGAAAATGGAAAATCAGTTATCTCCAATCAAGTGTGACTGAAATATCAAACACACTCCAGGGCAGGCCTCATAGTCAGGAGTAGTTATTCAACAATAAACATACACTATGCAGTTTGTGTGTCTGTCTCTGTGTGTGTATGCATGAGTACATGTGTGTGGTGTGCGTGTGTACGTCTATATGTGTGCACTTTGTGTTTTGTTTTATTTTGTCTGAATGATTTTTCATTTTACTTAATCCATTTTTTGTTTTTTAATTTTGTTGTTGCTTTCTGTTTTTTTTTTTGGTGGTTTTTCTGTCTTTTTTGTTTGAAAGAGAAAGAACATGAAGTTAGGTGGCTAGGAAGCTGGAAGCATCTGGGGAGAGTTGGGAGAAGGGAAAGAATATGATCATAATATATTGTATTAAATAAATTTATGAAAAGTAAAAACTTGAAGACAAAATATTGACAAAAATAGAAATAAAGAAAGGAAGGAAGAAAGAAAGGAAGAAAGAAAGGAAGGAGAGGGAGAGACAGAAGAAGGGAGGGAAGGATAAAGGAAGGAAACAAAAGAAAGAATCTAGTGTTCAGTTATTCCTGGTTGAATACATGCACAGAACTATGTACATTGTATGCTATTCAGAACCTTTTAAATAGCAAGATGTCTCAGTATGTGAGAACACTTGTCAAGCCTCACAATGGGAGTTGATTCCTGGAATTACCATTGTGGAAGGAAAGAGACAACTGACACAAGTTGTTCTGTAGCTGTCACGTTCATGCTGTGGCATTTACACACACACACACACACACACACACACACATTAAATCATTAAATAAACATGTAACTAAAAAATAAATGAAGACATAATTATAAATCTTTTGATTCTTTCATGACTATTTTGCTACTCTTTTCTGCCCACCTATGGTTTTGATTTTATATTAGGTACTACTTTGGTATTATTGACATGCAAATATTGATGTGAGATACTTGGTTAGAAGGACTCCACAAGTGAAGGATGTTAGACCCTAATTCAGACCTGCAGATACAGGATTCATGTGTATCTTGAGTTTTAGTAAGTATTGACTAACACAGGCTACAAACTATTGAGCTTCATGTTGCAAACTTTTCTTCTTCTCTGTTTGCTGTTTTCTACCAACATATGGAACAAAAGAACTTCCTGACTCCCAGTCTGTGCACTATATGACAGATTAGCTTTCTTAAGATTTCCCACTACAAATGACAGGCTTGTCCCTCGGTGTCATAGAATTCACCAAGTGTTCAAATTTGAGTTTCTAATAACAAGGTAGTACTTGTGTGATCTCACATTCACAGGTGGATGCCATTGAAGAAAAGGCATCTTCTAGAAGCTGCACTACTGTGTCCTTGCTTACTGAATATTGAAAGAGGAGACATGTGTTTATGATTTAAGACTGAAAATTGTTTAACATTAGAGTTTAGTTGCATTCTAAAGCATAGAATATGAGCCACAAAGCAGGAAAAGTATGTCAATATCTTTAAGAACAAAATGTCAGTGAAGATTAAAAGAAATATGCACAAATTCATATATACTTTACAGATTATTGCCTTGTTTCTTAGTTCCTTGAGATGGCAGAAACAACATACCAAAATATAAACAGGGGTTTAATACATATGGCTTGTGTTATCACATACTAATTTCTGGAGGACAGATTTGCAAATGGACACACTGAGCTAAGCACCCTATGGCACTTCTTTTTTCCCTCCTTGTCCCTGTTGTTTGTGAACAATCTTAGGTTATCATTGATCAGCAGAGACAAAGTCCTCTATGCACATCAATCTTCATGTCAATTCAATATTACCTCTCTGTGTTCTCAGAGCCATCTTAGGAAAGTGCAGGGACTCACTCTCTTTCAGTATGAGCTCATTTGATGAAACACATCTGCAGAAGTACTTACAATCTAATAATGAGATTATATACAATGGTACTCAGATTTATCACATGACTACATCTTCTCCAACTGGAAGAATGTTAATCTAATGTCAGAGAAAAAATTATTATATATATATTACTATATTATATACAATAATCATATATTTTATAATTTGTGTACTAATTATATATGTAGTATATAGTGTTTAATTATATTGTTTTACATAATATAACATATATTAATATTGTAATTATATTGTATGATATGTTATATTTAATATAGTGCATGTCATTATATATCATATGTTGTATATTAGTATATAATTGTTTATTAAAATAATAATATATAATTTCATAATTTGCAAGAACTAAACAATGAATTTAATTTTCTTCAAAAAAAGATAATACGCCAATAGTTATAAAATGTGAATGGACTGTTACTCCACTTTGATCTAGTTTTAGAAAAATAACACAGAGAATGCTTCTCTCTAGAGACCAGTTGACTCTAGTTGTACAAGCAAATACATCTCTGGGAGGTATACTAATTTTACTTCTGGTTTTATGTTTTTATTCTCTTTTACAACAGTTGAAGAATATCTCCACTTTTTAATCTAACTAGGACACAAATGAAGAAAAATGCTTCCCTTCACCTTCTTCTCTGTGGAGTCTTAACATTAGGATGGCAACAGTGTCTGGCCATGGAATCTCATTATCACAGGACAGAGCCTATACACAGGCTCAGGCAAATGTGCATTTATATTTTACTTCTCCATCTGTGTCTCACTATGATGAGTACAACTGTGGTGTAGCATGTAATAGCCTTCAGCACTCTATTCAGTCTTGTAACCCAAAAGCACCAGAACAAGATCATATTTAAGGTTAACAAGTAACAGAAGAGAGAATGTTAATTGTTAGGTGAATCAGAACCAAGAGGCTTGACCAGGCTATTACTGGAACCAGTGCGGAAAGAGACAATCAGTAATTGTTAGAGACCCTTATACCTCAGCATCAGTACAGATTGTGGGGAGACCCTGAAAGAAATGGTTATTAGATTTAGAAATGAGGCAAGGCATGAGAAGGTTCATTCCAAAAACCTTTTTAATCCTACTTCAAGTTCTTGCTTTGTGGGAGCCTAGCCAGTTTGGATGTTCACCTTCCTAGACATGGATGGAGGAGGGAGGACCTTGGACTTTCCACAGGGCAAGGAACCCTGACTGCTCTTTGGACTGGAGAGGGAGGGGAAGAGGAGTGGGGGGAGGGGGAGAAGGGTCGGAGGAGGGGGAGGGAAATGGGAGGCTGGGAGGAGGCAGAAACTTTTTTTTTCTTTTTCTCAATAAAAAATTTAAAAAAAACCACAAAACTTGAAAGAAAAGAAGGAAAGATGGAGGGATAAGACATGCATCCAAGTCCTTCTTTAAATCTCAAGAGATCCCAGGATCCACAGATGCTGCTGGTCTCTGTGGTTTTCCTGGTATTGGGGAAATGGTGATTTGCTGCAGTATGAGTCTTTTACTATCACCATCACCACTAAATCACATCTCTTTAGTCTAGGGCACAATTCTACTCCCAGGGAGACTGGGGGAAGCTCTGAGGAAACACCTGCTATGTTGTAACCTCTAATTCTGGGTGTGAACTTGGCCAAGGATATTAAATTCAAGTTATTAGTTAAGTTTGGGTTTTGTCATTTTCTGCGAAGTATACAGTGCCTCCTGCTGGACTATAAATATTTTCTTCCGATATTTTTAGTAATAAGTTTCCATTACCCAATTATAGATGCCTGAAAACAATAAGTTTCAGACTTTTCATCTTTTTGATTTATATTTATTTTAAATTATGTGTGCATGTGCAAACACAGAGAGAGACTGACAGACACACAGAGACAGACAGTCAGACACACACACACACACATACACAAAGTCAGTCACTCGCAGAGGCCAGTGTTGTTGGATTCACGGGAACTGAAATTAAAGGCAATGATAAACCACTCTACGTAAGTCCAAGGGATGAACTTGAATCTACTGTAAGATCTGTCTGTGCTCTTAACCACTGCACCTTCTCTTCCAACCACCCAAAAGCTTTAAAATTATGCAGCTCTCCCAAAATATTACTTAGAAGTAGCTTGAATGCATAAACTGTGCTATATCAATGAATCTATTGTATTGTGTATATATACTGTAACAGCATAGTGACAAATTTTCCCTTCATTCTGAAGCATATTATTATAAAGCCTAGAACTACATTAATTGGTAAGTCAATTAATTTGGATATTTTTTATTTAGTCATATTCTTATTTTTCTTAAATACTTCATGCAGGAAAGTTACAAATCACCAAAATTTATTAAATGAATTAAGAACACAGTGAGTCGAGGCAGAGGCAGGCGGATCTCTGTGAGTTCGAGACCAGCCTGGTCTTCAGAGCTAGTTCCAGGACAGGCTCCAAAGCCACAGAGAAACCCTGTCTCGAAAAACCAAAAAAAAAAAAAAAAACCACAGTGAGTCCTCTAGAGTAGGCCCCTGCCTGAGAAAGACAATGGAGGGTAGCGGATTTAAAGACAGAGGCTACAATCATGTCACACCTACTGCAGGCTGAAAAGTCTTTACAATATTATTATTAATCTTTCAAAACATTACACAGGGCATTCTTATAGTTACCAAACAGTTTCCACACATCAGGACCCTTTCTCAATAAATATTGGGGCCCTTTTACTGTTGTAATGTAACTTCCAAGGGGAAAAGGTGCAGGATCAGGATCTCTACGTCAATCCCAATAAAAATAAAGGTATAAGGATGTTACTTTGTAACATATACATACTACTTGGTAGTATCTCTATGAAATAACCATTTTCAGAAAAGGGAACATTTCATATGTGATATGGAAATTTGAAGACTATTTTGGTGCGGGAGAATTGTCTGTATTCTGTAAATCATGTTTCAAATAAACACTGATTGGACAGGCAGGAAGTATTAGGCAGGAAAACCAGACAGGAAGCAGAAATGATGTAATGAGAACAGGAGAATTCTGGGAAGAAAGAAGTTGATTCCTCCCACTCCTGTCCAGACCACCGAAGCAGCAGGATGTGATCTGCCCCACTGAAAAAAGGACTGAGCTACATGGCTAACATAGATCAGAAAAATGGGTTAATCAAGATGTGAGAGTTATCCAATGAGAGGCTAGAGCTAATGGGCCAATCAGCTTTATAACTTATAGAGATCTATGTGTGATTTTCTTTTGGGCTAAACAGTTGTGGGGTACCAGGCGGGACAGAAAACACAAACAAACAGGCCCGCCCTCATGTTACATTATTTAGATGAAGAACATCTAATTATGTCTTCTCTGAATACTTCTCCACTCTTGATATGCTATCTTTGGAAGGATAATTATAAAGATACCAATGTATACCAATCCTGTGATACCTTCATGAGAGACAGTCATGATCTGCTTCCACATACAGATAGTTTGCCTGGTTTTAGGCTTCACACTTAAGGTATGTAAAGATGTTTCAGACTTTTATCCCCTTTCTATGCTATTATTGCACTGGGATTTCAGAGCTTCAGAGTGTTAGCCATGACAAATAGAGTTTTGATAGCTACAAATAGTTTCAGAAGTTCTTAACTTTCTGTGGGTTTTACTGGTCCCAGAATTTATGTTCTTTATGACACTAACAGGACTACATGGAAAAATTTTCAGCATTACTGTATTGTCTCAAGCTACAGAGAGACAGAGAAACAGAGGGGCAGATGGGCAAAAGCACACTTTTTATGAGGGGATATAGTGTAGCACTGTAGCATCTCTGTCTCTCACTCTCTCTTCCTCTCCCTTGCCCCTCATGTCTCTCGGAACTGGTCTTCTCCTTCCCTTTTCCTTCTCTATTGCACTTTCCCAATAAAAAAGCTCAAAAGAGAGCCCTGTCACATGATGGTGTCTCTCTATCCCCTCCTCATTTTTTTTAAATATAACAACTATATCAAGAAATCTGACCTGATAGAAACTAATATCAATTTCTAGGACCCCTCTTTGACCCCAACAATCTTCAAGTCCGTATTTTACAAATCAATTCCTTCTGCCAAACATGTGCCAAAGCTATCAAGCATAGAGGCCTCCAGATATGCCAGCCCCTGCACCAGTTCTGAGGATACCAACTGGGTGAGGACTGGCAGGTTGATTTCACCCACATGACCTTTTATAAAAAGGTTCATTAACCTCTAACTCTTGTTGACACCTTGAGACAATGGATAGAGGCATTATCAACATCCAGGGAAACAGCAGATTTGGTACCTTAGGAATTCCTTGAGCACATCAACCCTTGACTGGCATGCCACAGACCATCCAAATGGAAAATAGCACATATTTTACTTCCAGAGTCATTGAGTATCTTCCCTGGAGCCCTCAACTTTTCCTGGAAACTAGATATTTTCCTGAAAATATCCCCTGCTGTCAACAATCTTTGAGAAAGATTGAGAAGGCCAATGGACTAATCAAACAACAGTTCACCAATCTCTATGCAGAACTCAGATTCTCTTGACCTTTTATTTCCCTCATTGCAATATTCCACTTCTCAGCAAGCCTGTGCTTTCCTATAGGCCTAATCCATTTTGAATTCTTTTACAGGAGGTCCTTCCTCCTCAACCACAACCCACTGGTCCTGAAACTCCAGTAGTCACGTATCTACCTTACCTCTTCCGCCTAAGGTCCCTTCTGTGCTCACATTTTAAGAGCTATCTCCCTGATCTCATGCCAATGGACCCAATTTTGCTTGAATCCACCCCATTCTCCCCAGGAAACCAGGTAATCATAAGCAGTCATGTCCTAAATCCATAGAGCTTCCAGCATCCACATGTCAGTCAACAATCTACTGGAATTATACCTCCAGAGCTCTGGCACTCACAAGCAAATGCCTACATACAGAAACATGCAACACACACACACACTATTAAAATTAGGGAGTTTTCTATAAGATTGGATTTCCTATGAATGACAGAAATTACACCGAAAAGTCACATGACTGTCTAAATTAGAGGTGAACAAGGATGACAGGAATAGACCTGCCAAAGTGAATGGGGAGAGCCCAGGACACCTCAACTCTAACAAAAAGAAACAGACACCTAAACAATTCTGAAAGGAAAAGGAACAGTGCTTCACAGGGAAGAGCTCATCAATTGGTTATTTGATAACAAATGCTTAACCATGAAAACAATCATACAATTAACTTTCTTAAGACTGATCATGATATATATATATATATATATAGTTATATATCTACAGTTATAAATATACTTCTATACATATATATATTTGTATTCATATATATACATGCACATAACTATATCAGTATAATATCATTTAGTACAAAAAGGGTCCATGAATTATAAAGAGGACAAGTAAGAAAGGGTATCTGGGAGGGTTTTCAGGGAGGAAAGTGAAGGGGGATATGTTGACATTATAATCTCAACAAAAATTAAAATATTAAAAATGTATATCTAAAATAAAAATACCATGTAGAATAGCTCATGCCTCTAATCCCAGTACCCTAACATTAGGTCAATTTGGATGTGATGAAAGTCTGGTCTATATACTGAGACATTTGGTCAATACATAAATAAATAAATAAATAAATAAAATAACAAATGAAATTAAAAGCAATCTTTGTATGTCGGATATACAATACATAATAACAATATATGTCTTTGAAACAAGAGGATCTTTTAACAACTTCTAATCTATGCTATTGTATCAATTTCTTTTGATAATAACAATACAATGTTTAACTTGGCTTATATTCATTTATCACATTCTGATTTATATTATCAGTTATTTTACTTAACGCAGTAGAACTTGTCTGTCCAAAAAACAGTTTACTTGGTTCTTGCAAAGACGTTGAGCTTGAGGAATTGGTGGCTCTCTATCCTGATTCTCTCCAGGAAGGGCATAGATTCTGTTCAAGGCCATTTCCTTTCTGGATCCAGGGCTCAGTATTTATCAGATCATGTATTCATTTTTGACCCCTTTGCTATATGGGGGAAAATTATCTATGTAAACATGTAAAAGATCTCAATCCATTTTAAACAAAAGTCTTCTAAGAAAATTAAATGCCAACAATTACTGAGTCTTACCCCACGAACTTCCCAGTAGCTGATATGGAAGACACCAAGGGAATCTTTGCTTCTTTAACACCAACATGTTAACTAAGAGGATTAAGGACTAAGGGATGATTGTAGAATGAGGAGAGCTTCACACTAGCAAGGCAGGGACTTGTGTGGTGAATGAGATGGATCAGGAAGAGAGTTGAGTACTCCATGGTGATGATATCCCAGTTCCCTGCTTCATGAGGCCCTACAGCTCACACTGATCCTCTCCCAGGTCTTTCATTCTCTGGCCAGCCCATTTTATGAGAGAACTATAGCTTATGAACATACACCTAACTTTCTATGTGTCAGTCCTACACATTACTGATCTGATCTGGTCTTTATTTCTACATGTGTTAAGAAAAGAGATTTGGTGATCATGGTCATCCCAAAAATAATCATTCCAAAAAGATGCATTTGTATTCTTTTCCCCATAGCCTGGGAATCTCACGAGCATTTATAGATAAGAGAAGAATAACCAAATTTTCAAAATCTGATAGAAATTCCAACATCATTTTTAGAATTTCTTTACCTGCTCTTTGGCTTTAGATAGGTTTGAGGTTGAGCTTTGTTATGACAGAAGAAATGTTGAAGTGATATGCTGAGTAAGACAGGACAGAGGACATTATGCTAGCAATAAGGTATCTGGCCTGGGAAAGAATGCAGACTGCTGCTAATCATTCTCAAGGGTGTGTGTAATGATGAGCTAATACCTTTTCCTTCATACTTCATGGATGTATGTGGTAGAAATAGATCGTCATCTTTACTTTGATATGTTCTTTCCCTTCTCTGTGTTCTATATTTCCTAGCTTCAGTTGTTGGTGATTAC
>JABTXL010003289.1:3267349-3277766 GCA_025134845.1 Neodon shergylaensis
TCTGTCTCTATTTCTCTCTTCTCTGTCTTTTTATATTTCTCCTTCTCTCCCTTTAACGTCCCCCTCTTTGATACTCTGTCTCTCTCTCCTTCCCCACTTACTCCTTGTCCTCCCCCCTTCTTCCCTTCTTCTCTAACCTCCTCTAACTCCTAAATGAATTTTGAAGCTTGAAGACAATTTCATCAGAGCTTAAAAGAAAACAGTACAAAGAATTGAAAGAAGGCAAACTGTAAATCTTGTCAGCTGCCCATAGGAGGAAAAGTAAGATGGGAAAGAAGGCATGCTATTTGAGATAAGCCAGCATGGAGCTCAGTTGCATGGTGAAAGATGTGGTTTGAGTGAGAATTCCCCCCATAGGTTCTGGGATTTGACTACTTTGTCCCAAACTAGTGGTGATATTTGGGTAAGTTTAGGAAGTGAAGTATTGTGGACAACTAAATTACTTCAGGTGAACTTTGAACTTTCAAAGCCTTCTACCACACCCCTCCCCCTGTTTGATGATTGAGATGTGAACCTTGGACTACCGATCTTTTTCCCTGTCTGTGACTTCATTATCCTGAAAGAACCATAATCTCTTTATGAACTCTTCATTCTATGAGTTGCCTTTGTTATGTGCTTTTATTGAAGTAATAGAAAAGTAACTGATATAGTGGACAGTTAGTCACTTGATATGGAGGTGAGATCTAGGGAAATAGTGAAGAAACAGAAAGTACTAGAAAAAAGTAGACTTTGGGATCTGGTCACCATGTAAAGTAATGACCAATATGAGAGAAAAAGTTATGCAATTCTAAGTAAGGACTGAAAAAGGTGAAAAATCCCATCTTAATTTCCTATCTTCAAGCAGAATCAACTGTTTCAGGTTTGTGATCTAACAGAACTTGCTAGCATAGGGCCTGACATAGGATTCTGCTAACAAGGACAACAGCCATACCACCCTGAATGCACCCAACCTAGTCTGCTCAACAAGATGAGTTTCAGAGATTTCTCCTGGAAAGCAAGTATAATTCTAGCCTTCTTACTGATATCCTATACAAAAGAATGATGCTCTGATATTCTCAGATTATGATCCCTTTATATAATTTTGTGGGATTTTGTTTGTTGGTCTGTTGGTTTGCTTTTGTCTTCCATGCATGTGGTCATGTAATTTCATTGGTTATTTTAAGTCTAATGTGAGATGTTAAAGATGGACTCAGTGTGGACAAAGGAGGGCCCTAATGTTGATATATAAATGTCACATATAAGGATTTTGACAGAGACTAAACCATATTTTGGTATTTCTAGGCTTCCTTCAAAATATCTGGGAAGGCTTACTAAGTAAAAAAGGAGTGTCAGGAGCAATATGGAAATGTTTGTGTACATTTAAAAACAATGCTCAGCCAGTGTGGCTGTTTCTATTATTTTTCCTGAGTCTAGGGAGCCCTACGAGACTGCCTCATAAATGTTCTTTCACTGCACTTGTTAGCAATATATTAGAGTTAAAACACTTAGAGTATGAGAGAAGAGAACCATCTTACAACAAATAGATGTTACTGTGAATTTTGGTAAGTAAGCATGAGAGCATTAATTCCACTTCAGTAAACTCAAAGAAGAATGTTCTTACCTCCTCAAGTCTATACACATATTTGATTTTCCATTTCATTAATTTTACAAAGCAATTCTCTCAGTACAATTCCTGCCTTTTCTCTCTTTATAAGGAGCTCAGGAGCTAGAACTATGATCTATCCCCTTGAGTAGTAAGAGGAAAATATCCAAAGAGTGTGATAGCTAAGAACATAAGATGATCCTTTCCAGAACCATAAGCTAGCCTAGGTAGCAAGAGAGGAAATAGTTACTGTTTTGCTTCCTCATTTATCTGGTGCACTGTTCTCACCCGTATTGTCTTCCAGTGTTATAATTTGTACCACAGAAATAGTCAGCTTCATCTTCAGGCTGAATGTTGGAGATGCTTAAGTAACAATGAGCCCCAGAGCTGGAGCCAGAGAAGCGATCAGGGATTCCATCTCCCTTGTTTTGGTTTCCATTACTATTAAGCCACATCACATACTTAGGAGCCTTCTCTGGCTGTTGCTGGTACCATCCAATGCCGTAGGTGCTGTACTCACTATTCAAGGTGCAGGTGAGTTTGACTGAGGCTCCCGGGGAGGCTGAGGCTGAGGGTGACTGAGTCAGCACAGGTTGAGAGAAAGACCCTGGAAATAAAGAAACACATTACCTCCTGGGGTGAGAGAAGTGGGGAGAATATACCTTGATGTCAGCTGGTTTCCCTGAATTGACATCAGAGTGCAGATGACTCTTCTTACTTGTACAATGAAGGAGGAAGAAGAGGAGAAGAATCCAGGCCATGGTGCAGACACCACTGAGCTCTGCTGAGACAGACATGGTGTGGGTCTCTCTTATCCTCTCAGAGAACTCAGAGGGCCCTTCATGCAAATATGCAAATTTGTCTTGGTCAAGGAAATTCCTTCTTAGGTGCTTGTGCCATCAAAATCTGGGTGTCACTTTCTTTCTGAGGTTGACCAAAAGATCACAGTAGCCCCAGCTGCTGGGCCTATTGAATCATGAACAGTCACAAAGAAATAGATGCTTGTATTCTCAGCCTCTAGTCTCCAGATCCTTCGGTGGAAACCTATGGACCCCACTGAGCAGGTTTAGGTTTTTCATGTCTGTGAGCACCATACTTTCCCAAGTCTTTGACTACTAAGCACTGATTAAGGTCAGAAATATTAACCTCCTCAGAAGCTGACTTTTATATCTTTTGTTTTTTTCCCCCAGTGGGAACACTATGTAGACCAGTGTTCTTACCCTATGTCTTATGGCCCCCACAGGACAGAGGTCATATACAAGATATTCTGTTGATTATATATTATATTATGAAAAGTAATAGTAGAAAATTACAGTTATGAAATAGCAATGAGTAATTTTATGGTTGGGAGTCACCACAAAGTATAAAAGTGTATTAAAGCCTAAACACATTAGGAAATTTGAGAACCAAAGTTGTAAATATTAATTTATAAGGCTGTCTTTATTAAGGGCTTTTCCTACCTATGCTGAGGACAGGGAAAGTTACACCATGAGCCCCTTCTCAGAATGCTCAAGTTGCCAGGCTTATTCTCTGTACTTAGTTCCTCAGCAGATTGACCCATAGAAGCACACTGATGAATATTAATATTTATGATAATAAATATCATACTGCATGACTCTTGATGCATTATAAATAAAAATTTGAAAAATTACATTGCCATACAAAACAAAAATATAAAGAAAAATGTCGGGGGAAGAACGCAGAGGGCCTGTATTTGTTCTTCAGTATGAAGTAGAATGTATTGATGAAAAATGACTGTGTGATGGTTTTCAAGACACTAATGGAAACCTGCCTACTAATTATTTAATATCAAAATACTATATTTAACTGGCAGAGCTTTAGGGGCATGGAAGTTAAGAAAAGGGAACAGCTCTAAATTGGAGGCAACAATTAAATCATGATAAAAGAAGTCACACAGTATATTGTGGAGAAGCAAGAGGAATGTAAGGACCATGTGGGTTTGCTCGAGTTTGCTTTAACTTTTGCACAGTTAAAGAAACTATCTACCTGGGTTGTTTTTGTCAAATCCTTATCTTCCAGGCTCAGGGAATATGCAGGAGAGGAGGTGGGTGCATAGAGCTTAAGATCCAGATATGATGGATGACTTCAAGGAAACAGCATCTTCCAGACACAACAGGACTGAGTCACATGTGACATCATAGAAAGTATGAAAGCAAGCACAAAAGACCAGCACACATTCAAATCAGACAAAATCCCAGCACCAAGAAATAGAAGAAGACAAATAGTAATAACATTAGCCATGAATTTATTTGTAATATATAACTTCAAAAAGGGAAAATCAGTTATCTTCAATCAAATGTCACTGAAATATCAAACACACTCCAGGACAGGCCTCGTTGTAAGAGATAGTCAATCAACAGTAAACAGACACTATGGTGTTTTTGTGTGTGTATGTGTGTGTACATCTATGTGTGTGCATTTTTTGTTTTGTTTTATTTTGTCTGAATGGTTTTTTCATTTTACTTAGTCTAATTTTTGTTTTTTATTTTTTTGTTGCTTTGTTTTTTGGTGGTTTTTCTGTCATTTTGGTTTGAAAGAGAAAGAACATGAAGTTGGGTGGCTAGGGAGCTGGAAGAATCTGGGGAAAGTTGGGGGAAGGGAAAGAATATGATCAAAATATATTGTATAAAATTTTTAAAAAGTAAAAAAAAACCTTGAAGACAAAATATTGACAAAAACAAAGAGAGAAAGAAAGAAAGGAAGGAAGAAGGGAGGGAGGGACAGAAGAAGGGGGGAAGGATAAAGGAAGGAAACAAAAGAAAGAAACTAGGATTCTGTAATCTCTGGTTGTATATGTACATTGTATGCTATTCAGAGCCTTTCAAACAGCAAGATGGCTCAGTACATGAAGACACTGATCAAACCTCACAATGGGAGTTGATTCTTGGAAGGAATGACTCAACTTACACAAGTTGTACTGTTCTTGTCACATTCATGCTGTACTATTTACACACACACACATACACACATTCAATCATTAATCAAATATTAATTAAATAAATAAACGCATATTTTAAAAATATGTTTATTCTTTCATGACTATTTTGCTATTCTTTTCTGCCCACCTGTGGTTTTGATTTTATATTAGGTACTTCTTTGGTATTACTGACATTCAAACATTGATGTGAGTTACTTGGGAAGGAGGACTCCACAAGGGAAGGATGCTAGACCCCAATTCAGACCTGCAAATACAGGATTCATGCGCATGTTGAGGTTTAATAAGTATTGAACTAACACAGGCTACAAAGTATTGAGGTTCATGTTACAAAATTTTCTTCTTCTGTTTGCTGCTTCCTACCACCACGTGGAAGAAAAGAACTTCCTGACTCCCAGTCTGTGCACTATATGACAGGATTAGCTTTTTTATGGTTTCTTACTACAAATGACAGGGTTGTCCCTCAGTGTCATAGAATTCACCAAGTGTTCAAATATGAGTTTTAATAACAATATAATACTTTTGTGATTATTTTGTGCAGGTGGATGCCCTTGAAGAAAAGGTATCTTCTAGAAGCTGCAATACTGTGTCCTTGCTTACAGTACTAAAATATTGAAAGTGGAGACGTGTTTATGATTTAAGACTGAAAATTGCTTAATGTTAGAGTTTAGTTGCAATCTAAAGCAAGGAATATGAGCCATAAAGCAAGAAAAGTGTGTCATTATCTTTAGGAATAAAATAGTTTGTATATTTATTATATATAGTATATTGATCACATTGTTTTATATGATATAACATATATTTATATAGTAATTATTTTATATAATATGTTATATTTAACAATATTGTATGTTATTATATGTCATATGTTATATATTATTATATCATTGTATATTAGAATAATAATATATAATTTCATAGTTTGCAAAAACTATACAATGAATTTCATTTTCTTCAAATGAAAGAAAATATACCAATAGCTATAAAATGTGAATGGACTATTACTCCACTTTGATTTAGTTGTAGAAAAATATCACAGAAAATGCTTCTCTCTAGAGACCTATTGACTCTAGTCATACAAGCAAATAAATCTATGAGAGGAATTCAAATTTTACTTTTGGTTTTATGTTTTTGTTCTCTACTACAACAGTTGAAGACTATTTCCACTTTTTATTCTAACTAGGACACAAATGAAGGAAGGTGATTCCCTTTACCTTCTTTTTTGTGGAAACTTAACATTAGGATGGCAACAGTGCCTGACCATGGAATCTCATTATCACAGGACAGAGCCTAAACACAGGCTCAGGCAAATGTACATTTATAATTTACTTTTCCATCTGTGTCTCACTCTGATGAGCACAACTGTGGTGTAGCATGTAATAGCCTTCAGCACTCTATTCAGTCTTGTAACCCAAAAGCACCAGAACAAGATCATATTTAAGGTTAACAAGTGACAGAAGAGTGAATGTTTGTTAATTGTTAATTGTTAGGTGAACCAGAGCCAAGAGGCTTGACCAGGCTATTCCTGGAACCAGTGCGAAAAGATACAATCAGTAACTGCTAGAGATCCTTATACCTCAGCATCAGTACAGATTGGGGGGAGACTTTGAAAGAAATGATTATTAGATTTAGAAATGATGCAAGGATTCCCTGCCCTGTGGGAAGTCCAAGGACAACCCACCTCCATCCAGGTCTAGTAAGGTGATCATCCAAACTGCCTAGGCTCCCACAAAGCCAATAGGTGCAGTAGGATCAAAAACCCATTGCCATTGTTCTTGAGGTCTCAGTAGTCCTCATTGTCCACTATGTTCAGTGAGATCAGTTATATCCCAGGCTTTTTCAGACCCAGGCCAGCTGGCCTTGGTGAGTTCCCGATAGAACATCCCCATTGTCTCATTGTGTGGGTGCACCCCTCGCGGTCCTGAGTTCCTTGCTCGTGCTCTCCTCCTTCTGCTCCTGATTTGCTCTTTGGGCTTACGAGGGAGGGGGACTTGATTGGGGGAGGGGAAGGGAAAGGGGAGGCGGAGGTGGGGAAGAGACAGAAATCTTTAATAAAAAGAAAAGAAAAAAAAAGACTGGCAAGATGTTAACAATCAGTTCAAAGAAATTCAAAGTAGCACAAAGAAATGTGTACTTTATATAAAAAAATAAATGTATTCATTCAGCATCAAAAAAAAAAAAAGAAAAAGAAATGATGCAAGGAATGAGGTTCATTCCAGAAACCTTTTTAATCTCCACAAAACTTGAAAGAAAAGAAGGAAAGATGGAGGGATAAGACAGGCATCCTGGTCCTTCTTTAAATCTCAAGAGATCCCAGGATCAACAGATGCTGCTGGTCTCTATGGTTTTCCTGGTATTTGGGAAATGCTGACTTGCTGCAGTATGAGTCTTTTACTATTACCATCACCACTAAATTATATCTCTTCAACCCAGGGTACAATTCTACTCCCAGGGAGGAAGGGGCAGCTTGAGGAAACACCTGCTGAGTTGTAAACTCTAATTCTGCATGTGAATTTGTCTAGAGAGATTAAATTTGAGTTAGTAGTTAACTTTGGGACTTGTCAGTTTCTG
This sequence comes from Neodon shergylaensis, assembly GCA_025134845.1. Lineage (NCBI taxonomy): Eukaryota > Metazoa > Chordata > Mammalia > Rodentia > Cricetidae > Neodon > Neodon shergylaensis. The sequence goes on from JABTXL010003289.1 coordinate 3,274,459, forward strand.
AGAAGTATACACTGCCCCCTGCTGGACAATGAATATTTATCTCCAAATATCTTCAGTAATAAGTGTCCCTTCCCCAATTACAGATTCCAGAAAAAAATAAGTTTCACACTGATTTTGCTTTGATTTGTTTATTATAAATTTTGTCTTCATGTCCAAATACACACACACACACACACACACACACACACACACACACACACACACACTCACACACACACGAAAGTACTGTTGGATTCACAGGAGCTGAAATTAAAGGCTTTGATAAACTATCCTACATAAATACAATGGATTGACCTTGAATCTACTCTAAGATCAGTCTGTTCTCTTAACCACTGAACCTTCTCTTCAACCACCCAAAATACTTTAAAATTATGCAACTGTCCCAAAATAATACTACTTATAAGTAGTTTGAACACATAAACTGTGCTATATCAATGAATTTATTATATTGTGTAAATATACTGTAACAGCATAGTGACAAATCTTTCCTTCATTCTGAAGTGTATTTTTATAAAATCTAGAACTACTTTAATTGGTAAGTCAATTCCTTTGGTTATATCTTTTATTTAGTCATAATCTAAATTTTTTGAAATAGTGCATGGAGGAATGTTACAAATCACCAAAGTATTAAATGAATTAAGAGTACAGTGAGTCCTCTAGAGTAGGCCCCTGCCTGGGAAAGACAAAAGAGGCTAGGGGATTTAAAGACAAAGATTGCAGTCATGTTACACCTGCTTCAGGCTGGAAGATGTTTACCTTTGATCTTGCAAAACATCACATAGTACATTCTTATAATTACCAAACAGTTTCAACATATCAGGACCTTTTCTCCATAGGGATTGTGGCCCTTTTGGTGTTGTAAAACAATTTATTAAAGAAAATGAGTTTCCATTTGTTAACAGGTAAATGTAACTCCCAAGTGGAAGAGGTGCATGGACAGGTCACCTATGTCAATCCCAACAAAAATAAAGGTATATTACTCTGTTGGTTAATTATACGTTTTTTTTCGCCTCCTCCCAGCCTCCCATTTCCCTCCCCCTCCTCCCCCTCCTCCCCCCTCCCCCCACTCATTTCCCCCTCCCCCCACTCCTCTCCCCCTCCCTCTCCAGCCTGAAGAGCAGTCAGGGTTCCCTGCCCTGTGGAAAGTCCAAAATCCTCCCCCCTCCATCCTGGTCTAGGAAGGTGAATATCCAAACTGGCTAGGCTCCCACAAGGCCAGAACATGAAGTAGGAACAAAACCCCTTGCCATTGTCCCTGGCTTCTCATCAGCCCTCATTGTCCGCCATGTTCAGAGAGTCCGGTTTTATCCCATGCTTTTTCAGTCACAGTCCAGCTGGCCTTGGTGAGCTCCCAATAGATCAGCCCCACTGTCTCCGTGGGTGGGTGCACTCCTTGTGGTCCTGACTTCTTTGCTCATGTTCTCCCTCCTTCTGCTCCTCATTGGAACATTGGGAGCTCTGTCCGGTGATCCAGTGTGGGTCTCTGTCTCTATCTCCATCCATCGCCAGATGAAGGTTCTATGGTGATATGCAAGATATTCATCAGTATGGCTATAGGATAGGGTCATTTCAGGTTCCTTATCCTCAGTTGCCCCAGGAACTAACTGGGGACATCGCCCTGGGCACCTGGGAGCCCCTCTAGGTCCAAGTCTCTTGCCAACCCTAAGATGGCTCCCTTAATTAAGAAATGTGCTTCCCTGCTCCCCTATCCATAGCCTTCCTTTATGCCAATCATCCCGTTTCCCCAAGTTCCCCCCATTCTCCCCTTCTCCCTTTTCTCTCCCCATCTCCCCTCACCCCCCTCCCACCCCACCCCCAAGATCCCAATTTTTTGCCCGGCATTCTTGTCTACTTCCCATAACCAGGAGGTTAGCTATATGTTTTTCTTTGGGTTCACCTTCTTATTTAGCTTCTTTAGGATATCAAATTGTAGACTCAATGACCTTTATTTATGGCTAGAAACCAATTATGAGTGAGTACATCCCATGTTCATCTTTTTGGGTCTGGGTTACCTCACTCAGGATAGTGTTTTCTATTTCCATCTATTTGCATGCAAAATTCGAGAAGTCATTGTTTTTTACCGCTGAGTAGTACTCTAATGTGTATATATTCCACACTTTCTTCATCCATTCTTCCACTGAAGGACATCTAGGTTGTTTCCAGGTTCTGGCTATTACAAATAATACTGCTATGAACATAGTTGAACAAATGCCCTTGTCATATGATCGGGCTTCTCTTGGGTATATTCCCAAGAGTGGCATTGCTGGGTCCAGGGGTAGGTTGATCCCGAATTTCCTGAGAAACCGAAACACTGATTTCCAAAGTGGTTGCACAAGTTTGCATTCCCACCAGCAATGGATGAGTGTACCCCTTTCTCCACAACCTCTCCAGCAAAGGCTATCATTGGTGTTTTTGCTTTTAGCCATTCTGACAGGTGTAAGATGATATCTCAAAGTTGTTTTGATTTGCATTTCCCTGATCGCTAAGGAGGTTGCAAAGGAAAAAGGCCAAGTTACTTAATTATACATTTTACTTGGTAGTATCTCTATGAAATTACCATTTGCAGAAAAGGGAACATTCCATATGTAGATCTAGAAATTTGAAGACTAAGGAGAACATCTGGTTAAGTCTTACCTGAATCCCTTTGTACTCTTCAGTGCTATCTCTGGAAGGAGAATTGTAAAGATACCAATGCATTCCAATCCTGTGATACCTTCATAAAAGACAGTCATGATCTGATTCCACATACAGACCAGTTTGCCTGGCTTTAGGCTTCCCACATAAGGTATCTGAAGAAGTTTCAGATTTTTATCACTTTTCTAAGTTATCATTGCACTGGAATTTTAGATGTTTAGAGTTTTATTATTGAAAAAAATGGAGTTTTGATAGCTACATACAGTTTTCAGAAATTCTTAAATTTCTGTTGATTTTACTAGTCCTGGAATTTAGGTTCTTCATGACACTAAAAGGACTACAAAGAAGCTTCTTCAACATTCCTATATTATCTCAAGCTACAGAGAGACAGAAGGACAGAGGGGCAAATGGACACCTCTTATGAAGGGATGTAGCTGTAGCAATGTAGCATCTCTGTTCATGTCTCTTTATCTCATTTTCCCTTCCTCTCCTCTGTCCCTCTTGTCTCTCAGGGCTCGTCTCCCGTTTCCTTTCTCCTTTCCTATTTTCCTCCCCCAATAAAGACAGCCCTGACACATGATGTTGCCTCTCTATTCCCCCCATTTTTTAAAAATTGTTACAATTGCATCAAGAAATCTGACCTACTAGAAACTAATATCAATCTCTAGGGCTCC
>JABTXL010003289.1:3277776-3333375 GCA_025134845.1 Neodon shergylaensis
ATGCATCCTGCCAGACATGTGCCAAAGCTACCAGGCAAGGAGCCCTCCAGATATTATAGCTCATGCACCAGTTCTGAGGACACCAACTGGGCAAGGACTGGTAGGTTGATATCACCCACGTGCCCATTCATAAAAAGCTCCATTAACCCCTAACTCTTGTTGACTCTTTAACATTATGGATGTAGGCATTTCTGACATCCAGGAAAACAGCAGATGTGGTGGCTCAGGAAATTCTTGAGCACATTTATCCCTTGATTGGCATGCCACAGACCATTCAAATGGAAAACACAGTCCCTGACTTCAAACTCTACTACAGAGCTACCATACTGAAAACAGCCTGGTATTGGCTTAAAAGCAGATAGGAGGACCAATGGAAGTAAATCCAAGACTCAGATATTAATCCACACACCTTCAAACACCCTATTTTTGACAGAGGCAAAAATAATCAAATGGAAAAAAGAAAACACATTTAACAAATGGTGCTTACATAATTGGATATCAACATGTAGAAGAATGAAAATAGATGCATATCTATCACCATGCACAAAAATCAAGTCCAAATGGATCAAAGACCTCAACAAATGGAACCTCCTGAAACTGAAATGCTTCTGTGAAGCAAAGGACATTGTCAAGAAGACAAAATGACAGCCTACAGAATGGGGAAAATTCTTCGTTAACCCTATATCAGTCAGAAGTCTGATCTCTAAAGTATACAAAGCACTTAAGAAGTTCCGATTTACACCTGTGAGAATGGCCAAGATAAAAAAAATCACTGATGACAACTTATGCTGGAGAGGTTGTGGGGTAAAGGGAACACTCCTGCATTTCTGGTGGGAATGCAAGCTGGTACAGCCCTTTTGGATGCCAGTGTGGCGATTTCTCAGAAAATTAGGAAACGACCTTCCTTGAGACCCAGTAATACTCCTTTTGGGTATATATCTAAAGGATGCTCAATCGTGCCACAAGGACATGTGCTCAACTATGTTCATAATAGGATTGTTTGTCATAGCCAGAACCTGGAAACAACCTTAACTGAAGAATGGATAAGGAAAATGTGGTACATTTACACAATGCAGTACTACACAGCAGAAAAAATAATGACATCTTGATTTTGCAGGCAAATGGATTGAGCTAGATGACATCATTTTGAGTGAAGTAATCCAGACCCAGAAACACAATTATCACATATACTGACTCATACATGGTTTTTAAACATAAAGCAATAAAAGCAGTCTACAGATCACAATCCCAGAAAACCTAGACAACAAGGAAGACTCTAGAGAGACATACATAGATCTAATCTACATGGGAAGTAGAAAAAAATAAGATCTCCTGAATAAATTGGGAGCATGGAGTCTTTGGAAGAGTATACAATGGGAGGAGATTGACAGGGATGGGAACAGAGAAAAATGTAGAGCTCAATAGACATCAATAAAGAAATCCATGATTTCACTCTTTTACAACTGATTATTCTTCTATTGCCAATATAATCCTCATTTCATTATCTTTTTATCTGCTTAAAGATGTTTTGATTGCTTCTGTTTCTTGTCTATTGTGAATAGGGTAGCAATAACCATAGGTGAGCAAGTATTCATGAAGTAATTTATTGAGTACTTTAGGGATATAAGAAATAGGTTTTTGACTTGAACATAAATTAGAATATCCTCAGATTAGTTTGTTTTTAAATGTTGATTCTGTATACAGATTTCCAGAGTGGATGTACTAATTTATGTTCCACAAACAGTGAATAAGTACTCCTCTTTTTTAACAACTTCACCAGTATTGGTGGCTATAGGTTTCGTTGATTGTAGCCATCCTGACTGGAGTGAGATGAAATCTCAACATTGTTATAATTGTTATTTGCATGATGGCTAAAGATGACAAAAACTTTTTGTTGCATTCTTGGCCACTTTAATTTCATCTATTTAGTTTCTTCTGAAGTCTCTGTTCAGATCCTTCACAACTTCTTTTGGGTCACATTTTTCCCTTTCTGAAGTCATTTTCATATTTGACATATTAATCTTATGTCAGATATGGAGTTATAATTATTGCCTTCCATTGTTTCTTTTTTCCAAGTTTATTTTATATTATCAGTATAGTAGTCTTTTAGTTTTATAAAGTTCCTATTGTCAGTTTTTGGGTTTAATTTCTTGGGGAATAAAATCCAGTTCAGAAAATCCTTCTCTATACATATTTGTATGGTTCTATTTATGTTTTGTGCTAACAGTTTTAGTGTTTCAGGTTTCAGACTAAGAGCTTTATTTTCTATCTTGCAGTTTCTTGTCCATCTTTATTCCTCAGTTTAGACTGAAGGGTTACTTCCTTTGTTCTATTCAGGTGTGCTTTGTTGGATAGAAATTTTTTTAGCCTAGTTGGGAGTATACAAAAGTTTCTTTTTTATCTATAATAAAGAGTTTTGTTGGGTGCAGTAGTCTACTTTGGCAATTGTGGTCTTTCAAACTTGGTGTATATTGCTCCCAGTTCTTCTGCCTCTGAAAAATTTCACTGAGAGAGACAACTGCAGTTATTCTGAAGATTTCCCCACTATATGTGGCTTGTGTTTTTTCTCTGTTAGCTTTCAATACTGTCTTTTAGCTTTACAATTTAGTACTTTAAATTTTCTACGGAAATATCTTTTCTGAAATCATCTATTTGTTGGTCTGTGTGCTTCGAGCCTCGGCATGACCATATCTTTCCTAAGTTTGGAAAGCTTTATTTATTCTACTATCTTATTAAGATCCAGACTACTCCATTGACCTGATGTTTCTCTCTTTCATGTACTTTTATACTCTATCGATTTGTTCTTTCCATGGTGTCACACATTTTCTGCATGTACTTTGTTGTGTGTTTTTAAAAAAACTGTGCACATTGTTTGTCTTTTTGTCTACTTTCTGTGCTTTGTCTCTAAGTCAGAAAAGGTTATTGTCTTCTCCATCCATTATTCTTGTAAGGCTTCCCTTGTGTAGATTTATTATACTTTACAATGTTTATATTCTTAAATCATTTACTTTTTTCCAATTTAGGTCCCTTCATCTTCTAATTAATTTATGGAATGCTGTGTATTAAACTGTCTGGAGGGGTCTTAATTCAAGGAAACACCATTGCTTACCATTCCCTGACACTTGACATGGGGGGAAACCTGACTGATAAACGAATTGGAGAAATATGGGAAAAGTGCAGAAATTGTTTTTACTTGATTATACAACTTGGCAAAAGAATTATACTGAAACATAAAAGAACTTGGCTATGAGGAATAAAGTTTCTGAGGAACCTAGGGCTTTTATGGCTGACTGTCTATGGACTTGTAAATCAAAATTGGAATTGTAAGAAACAACAATAAGAAAGCTACAACAATGAAGTAAAACTCATTGAACTAAGCTTCTGAAATCGTGAGTAGTTAGCCTCTGAGGTGAAAGTCTTAGAAGTTGTTTTCTGATTAATTCAGCTAAGAATTAAGAATATGGTGGCTGGCATGGGGCTTGTGACCTGGGAAAATGTCATTATGAATGATGATGTTCTTATATCAAAGAATCTTTATACTTTTTGTGAACTGCATTGCCCAGGTAATGATTAACCTGTGGCAAGAAAAAAAGGAATCATTTTCCTTATGTAAAATTGACAATAAAAGACTGAGGTTTGAAGCTCAGGATAGAAGAACTTGCCCTGCAGCTGGTAGCCCGTCAGCTTGCATCAGAATCCTGTGTTCGTGTATTCATTTCACCTTCCAGATATCCCAGATTCAAGAGCCATTGTGCTGCTGAGGCTGGTCCCTGTCAATCAGAAACCTTGCTAATTACCTCATGTGGATATTAGACCATGCGTACAGGACACACTCATAGTGTGTAATCCGAAGTACAATTTGGACTTTGTTGTTTTGCCAGTTAGTGTCTCTTCAGCAAGATAGCCTTATTTGTTTCTCTTCCCTCTTTAACATTTTAAGAGTGATTTGATCCTACCCTGAGCTTTTTCTGACTTTGATTTTTTGCTTTCCATTTCTGTCTCCATGGTCATATAATTTCCTTGCAGCTTTCTGTGTACTGTTCCCTAAATCATTTCTTAAAAACATTTAATATTGCCTGCTTTTCCTCTTTTTTATTTTTATTTTTGTTTTTATATTAAAATAAAATGAAATAAAATAAAAGACCCAAACACTTACAAACACTTGACTTTTCACAATGAAGCCGAAATATTCAATGCAATAAAAGAGAGCATCATCAACAGAATTGTCTGGCAATACCTGAGTCAACATGTAGAAGAATGCAAATAGACCTATATCTATCAACCTGCACAAAATTCAAATTTAAGTGGATCAAAGACCTCAACATAAATATACATAGCTTTGGATACATTGGTACAAGAGACAACTTCCTGAATAGAAGAGCAGTAGCACAGACACTGAGACCAAAAATCAACAAATAGAAGCCCATTAAACTGAAAAACTTCTGTAAATCAAAGGGCACTGTCAATAAGACAAAACAACAGCCTGAAGATTGCAAAACGTTCTTCACCAACTCCACATCTGACAAAGGGCTGATCTCAAAAAAGTATAAAGAACTCAAGAAACTAGATGTAAAAAAATAATCCCAACAAATTATCCAATTAAAAACAGAAAACTTATCAAACAGAGAATTCTCAACAGAAGAATTGAAAATGGTCAAGATGCACTTAAACCACTGTTTATGATCTTTAGCCATCAGGACAATGAAAATCAAAATAATTCCCAAATTACACCTTAACAAGTGAGAATGGGTAAGATCAAAACTACAAATGAGAGCTTATGCTGGAAAGGATGTGGAACAAGAAGAACACCTCTTCAGTGCTGGTAAGAGTGAAAATTTATACATTTCCTGTAGAAATAAATATGGCAATTTCTTGGGAAATTTGGAAACAATCAATCTCAAGACCCATCAATACGATCTTTGGATATTTACACAAAGACAGCTCAATCATAACAAGGTCTCTTGTTCCACTGTGTTCATGAGAGTTTTATTTAAAATGTGAAGAACATGAAAACAACCTAGATGACACTCAAAATAAGAATGGATAAAGAAAATTCGGAACATTTGCAAAAAGCAATTCAATGCTTTATGAAGCCAGAATAGAAGCTGATAAAAATTCAACCATAAAAAGGCCACATACCTGTGAACATGGGGGTGAAATTGAAGGAATTAAATGTAAATTTTTAGAAAATGGAAGAAAAAGAAATGAGTTTCCTAATATGTGGGGGAAGATATTTGACTTGGAAGAGATTGGGCCAACCCTGTGGTATGTAGTTTCCCAATATATAAAGTCAAAGTTCCGAAGTAAAAAAAAATTATCTCCTTTTCAAATAAAAGGAACAAAATTTCAAAAAAAATGTTTTCTTTCATTTACTAACACAAGAGAAAGGGGAATACATATTTGAAGTAGTAATAGTGAAAATGCACTATTTTATTTAATATTGTTATATTATTCTATGAACACAGTTACTCTTAACAAAAGACTCATTGAAATCCAGGAGATAGCCATGTAACCAACATTTCATAACATGAGCAGATTCAAAATCTTGTGTGACTTCTCACAAATCTATAATAACCAGGTGAATAAAACAAGATTATTTTAAGGGAGTTCCTGTTGCCAGAATTAATTGACTTTTGAATTTCCATTTACAACAGACAAATAAATTTTGCTTTGTTTTTACTGAAAGTATTAGCTAGTTAATTAACTAGCAACTGAAGGGTTGGCATCCAGAGTTTCTGGCAGAGCATATGTATTTATTACCTTATATCTGGAGTAGTAGCCTTGAGAAGCTGGGATATTGAGAGCTCATAAGTAGAGGAGGGCCTAACACTGAAAGGAGACCTCCAAAAACATACAAGGACACCACAAGAACATTCACAGAGTCAACTAATCTGGGTTCATTGTGGCTGCAAAAGACCAAACAGACAACATAGGTCCCCCATGCAACTGACCTACACCCTTTGCATAGATGTTACAGTTGTGTAGCTTGGTCTTCTTATGACACTCCTATCAGAGAAAATAGTTGCTTTCTCTGACTCTTATTCTGGCTTTTGGGACCTAACTCCCATAATGGCAAGCCTCCACACATAGGGAGATTCTTTGTCTTACTGTAAACTGGAATGCCATGTTTTCCTATGCCCAATGAAGACCCATCCTTTCCTAACAGCAATGGAGGAAGAGTGGTTTATGGTGTGGGAAGAGAGGGGTATGGGAGTAAGTGACTTAAGGAGAGGAGGCAGGGGAAACTGTCCCAGATGTAATATATATATATATATATATATATATATATATATATATATATATATGTGTGTGTGTGTGTGTGTGTGTATTATATGTATGTAGTTATATATGTGTATATAATTATATATGTAATATAATATAAATAATATTACATATTTAAAAATTAAAACTTGTTACAAACACAATAAAATGCTAAAGAAAGAATATGAATCTTGGTAAACAGAGAAAACATCATTTGGAATAATGAAAAAGAGCTAGAGAACATGGCTAAATATAGCTGTCACTTTTCTTACTATTTATTTAAGCTAATGAATAAAGTGGACATTTTTGTCCTAGAGAAAAGTTTACAATACTTTCAAATAATGAGAAGCTCTTTATATTTTCTTTTTTGTATTTTTAATTTTTTGATGTCATAATATAATTTTGTGGGCATTTCTGAGAACAGCAAGGCATTGTTCAATATGTTTAAGGTCACATTTGAACTTACACATGAAGAACTGTGGTAGTCTATGATCTCACAAATGGAGTTTTGTTTGTTTGTTTGTTTGTTTTAGATTAACTCACAGAACCAGCCTAGTGGTGTGTAATTTGGAACAGGCAATTAGGAAGCCATGACATATACAGAGCAAAGGTCAAAGCAGGAGTGATATGCCACTACCTAAAGACATTACTTGCGTTTCTGATTGAACAAACTTTTCTGGAAGGTATGGGTGGGGAGCTTAATCCCAGCGATTTCCAAATGGCTCATCATACTTGAATCCAGAAATATAATCCACCCATGAATAGAGTTGAAAACAAAATCATATGATCATCCCTTTAGATGCAGAAATGGCCTTTGATGCTATTCAATATCCTTTCACTTCAAAAGTATTGGAGTCATTAGGAATACAAGGGATATACCTTGATATAATAAAGTCCATGATCTGCAAGTTCACAAACAACATCAACCAAAATGGTGAGAAATTCAAAGCATTTCCACTAAAATAAGGGAAAACAGAAGATTTCCACTCTATCCATGCCTACTTAAAATAGAACTTGAAGACTTATCTGAATAAGTAAGACAACTGAAAGAGATTGAGTACACACAAACAGGGAGGGTTATTAAGAATAAGTCTATTTGCCAATGTGATAAAAAAAACTTTCAGCAAAGTAGCAGGACAAAAAAATCAACAAATAAAATTCAATTATTCTTAGGTTTGGTCTTTTTATTGTGTCCCATATTTCTTGAACTGTCATTATTTGCTGATGATATGATAGTATACATAAGCGACCCCAAAAACTCTACCAAAGAACTCCTACAGCTGATAAACACCTTTAGTAATGTGGCAGGATACAAGATCAACTCCAAAAAATCAGTTGCCTTCCTATACACTAAGGATAAAGAAACAGAGAGGGAAATCAGAGAAGCATCACCTTTCACGATCGCCACAAAGAGCAAAAATATCTTGGGGTAACCCTGACGAAGGAAGTGAAAGATCTATATGACAAGAACTTTAAGTCTTTGAAGAAAGAAATAGAAGAGGACACCAGAAAATGGAAGGATCTCCCTTGCTCTTGGATTGGGAGGATCAACATAGTAAAAATGGCAATTCTACCAAAAGCAATCTATAGATTCAATGCAATCCCCATCAAAATCCCATCAAAATTCTTCACAGATCTGGAGAAGACAATAATCAACTTTATATGGAAAAACAAAAAACCCAGGATAGCCAAAACAATCTTATACAATAAGGGAACGTCTAGAGGCATTACCATCCCTGACTTCAAACTCTATTACAGAGCTACAATAGTGAAAACAGCTTGGTATTGGCATAAAAACAGAGAAGTCGACCAATGGAATCGAATAGAAGACCCTGACTTTAACCCACAAACCTATGAGCACCTGATTTTCGATAAAGAAGCTAAAAGTATACAATGGAAAAAAGAGAGCATCTTTAACAAATTGTGCTGGCAAAACTGGATGTCAATCTGTAGAAGAATGAAAATAGATCCATATCTATCACCATGCACAAAACTCAAGTCCAAGTGGATTAAAGACCTCAATATCAAGCCGAACACACTGAACCTGATAGAAGAGAAAGTGGGAAGTACTCTACAACACGTGGGCACAGGAGACCACTTCCTAAGTACAACCCCAGCAGCACAGACAGTAAGGGCCTCATTGAATAAATGGGACCTCCTGAAACTGAGAAGCTTCTGTAAAGCAAAGGACACTGTCGCTAAGACAGAAAGGCAACCCACTGACTGGGAGAAGATCTTCACCAACCCCGCAACTGACAAAGGTCTGATCTCCAAAATATATAAAGAACTCAAGAAACTAGACCGTAAAAGGCTAAGCAACCCAATTATAAAATGGGGCACTGAGCTGAACAGAGATTTCTCAACAGAAGAAGTTCAAATGGCCAAAAGACACCTAAGGTCATGCTCAACTTCCTTAGCAATCAGGGAAATGCAAATTAAGACAACTTTAAGATACCATCTTACACCTGTCAGATTGGCTAAAATCAAAAATACCAATGATAGCCTTTGCTGGAGAGGTTGTGGAGAAAGGGGTACACTCATCCACTGCTGGTGGGAATGCAAACTTGTGCAACCACTCTGGAAAGCAGTGTGGAGGTTTCTCAGGAAATTCGGGATCAACCTACCCCTGGACCCAGCAATACCACTCTTGGGAATATATCCAAGAGAGGCCTTATCTTACAACAAAAGTATATGCTCTACTATGTTCATAGCAGCATTGTTTGTAATAGCCAGAACCTGGAAACAACCTAGATGCCCTTCAATTGAAGAATGGATGAAGAAAGTATGGAATATATACATATTAGAGTACTACTCAGCGGTAAAAAACAAGGACTTCTTGAAGTTTGCAGGCAAATGGATGGAAATAGAAAGCACTATCCTGAGTGAGGTAAGCCAGACCCAAAAAGAGGAACATGGGATGTACTCACTCATATTTGGTTTCTAGCCATAAATAAAGGACATTGAGCCTATAATTCGGGTTCTTAGAGAAGCTAAATAAGAAGGAGAACCCAAAGAAAAACATATAGGCATCCTCCTGAACATTAACCTTCATCAGGCGATGAAAGGAGACAGAGACAGAGACCCACATTGGAGCACCGGACTGAAACCTCAAGGTCAAAAGCAGAAGCAGAAGGAGAGAGAGCACGAGCAAGGAACTCAGGACCGCGAGGGGTGCACCCACACACTGAGACAATGGGGATGTTCTATCGGGATCTCACCAAGGCCAGCTGGCCTGGGTCTGAAAAAGCCTGGGTTAAAACTGGTCTCGCTGAACATAGTGGACAATGAGGACTACTGAGACCTCAAGAACAATGGCAATGGGTTTTGATCCTACTGCACGTATTGGCTTTGTGGGAGCCTAGGCAGATTGGATGCTCACCTTACTAGACCTGGATGGAGGTGGGTGGTCCCTGGACTTCCCACAGGACAGGGAACCCTGTTTGCTCTTTGTGCTGATGAGGGAGGGGAACTTGATTGGGGGAGGGGGAGGGAAAGGGGAGGTGGCGGTGGGGAAGAGACAGAAGTCTTTAATAAATAAATAAATAAATAAATAAAAAGAAATAAAAAAAAGAAATAAAAAAACATAAAAATAAAATTCAATATCTTTCCTATGTACAAATAACAGATTGAGGAAAGAATTGGGTAATCCAGAACCTTCACAAAAGTCTTATCCTTATTTATTTTTCATCTATCATAACAGGCATAACTGGAAACAATATCCAACAACCAATTAATTGAAAAATAAAATGTTTTAAATTTATACAGTTGAATATTTCTCAGCTTTAAAAATGAAATAATGAATTTTGAAGGTGAAATGATAGAGGTAGAAGAAAATTGTTCTCAATCAGGTACAAAGACATAGGTAGACAAATATGGTATGTATTCACGTAAAATGTGTGTTAGTTGCTAGTCTGATAAGCATATTGCAATCAATATAACATAGCAGATAGGAATATAGTAAGAATCTGGGGAGCAGAAGTATTAAGTGCTCTGTGCTGTGTGGGTCATTCAAAGAAGGAGAGTGCCCCCAGGATGCAATTGTAGGATCTTTGGCAGCACAGAGGAACAGCTTCTATAAACTGAACCTTGAACCTCAGTTCAAAAGCATGAATATTCATTGTACACACAGATTATATCTGGAGTCCAACAAGTTCCTCATAGCAAAGCCCATTTGATCTATTCAATATGTTCTGTGAATAAAATCATCATATATGCCCAACTTTAGTTATTACTGTGTACTGTTTGCAGTACCCAATAATTCAAGACCTCCAAGTATACCTCAATTGTCTTCTGACCAAATTCAGGCAACAGATGAAACACTCTTTAAGTAAAGCAATTTCATACATTATAGAAAACAATCAGCATTGTCTATTATGATTTCTTAAGGGTACAGTTACTTTCAATAAACAATACATTTAATTTTTACTCTAGTTATAGTAACAAACAACCGTTACATTCTTTTGACTATGACAAATTCCCACTTACAAAAGTCTCTCCCTGAGAAAGAAGAAATAGAATGTATGCCTATGGATTAACCAAGTGGAGTGACTGAAAATGGGAGGATTAAAGGTAAGGGAAATGAGAAGAGGAACCAGGAGAGAATGGGGTAGAGACAGCTAACAATAAGGGACATTACAGAAGTCATGGAGAAACCCACTACAGTAGAAGCTCCTTAAAGTAATTACATATGTATAAAATAAATCTGTATGGAATCATCAAATAATGGTGAGAAAAAAGCCTCAACTAGACAACCAAATGAAACCTCCAGTGTCAGGAATGAGTTAGATATAATTGAGTTGTTGGCCAAAAGCCAAAAAACAAGCAGTATATAATCCAGGCTATTGCCAAGATTATCTGTTGCTCTATGTAAACTGAAGTAAAGTTGTACAACTGAAGACAACAGGAACAGAACTAATTGAACAAAATCCCTTAACAGCCCAAAGGCCCTGATGTGGGATTCTGCTCCACAAGTTGAGTTTACGATGCTTCTCCAAAAAGGAATTGTAATTCTTCTGATCTTCTCACTGAATGACTATACAAAAGAATGTTGCCCTGATACTCTCAGAATAAGATCCCCTTATAGAAATTTTGTGGGATTTTGTTTGTTTGTTTGTTTTTTGTTTTTGTTTTGTCTTTCATGATTTGATTCTTATGATTTCATTATTTTAAAGATGGTCTCAGTGTGGACATATGAAGGCCTAATTTCTGATATAGAAAAGTAACAAGTAAGAATTTTGGCAGAGACTAAACTATATGGTAGTTATATTAGTTTTCCTTCAAAATCTCTGGGAAGGCTTACTAAGTAAAGAAGGGGTGTCACGAGCAACATGGAGAAGTTCATGGGCATGCAAGCAAAGTGTTAAGCCAATGACTGTTTTTATTATTATGAGTATTCAGGGCCCTGCACTCTCAAATGTTATTACAATGTGCTTCTTGGCAATTTACTGGAGTTAAAAAACATTTAGAGTATGAGACAAGAAGACATCTTGCAAAGAATCGACAATATTGTGAACTTTGGTGAGTAACAGTGAGAGCCTTCAGCCCCCTGCTACAATTTCATAGAATATTCTCACTTCCTCAGCTCTATACACATGAAATTTGATTTTACATAGTCATCACTTTTACATAGAAGTACATTCTATACAATCTCTGCCTTTCTCCTCTTTTCCAAGGAGCTCAGGTAAATTTCTAGACTTATAGTCTATCCCCTTCAGTAATAAGGAGAAAATATCCAAGGAAGAAGATAGCTAAGAACTTCAGATGATTCTTTTCAAAACCATAGGCCAGCCTTCAAAGCAAGAGTAGAAAACAGTTCGTGTCCTGCTTCCTCATTTCTCTGGTTCACTGTGTTCACCCATATTGTCCTCCAGTGTAATAATCTACACCACAGAAATAGTCAGCTTCATCTTCAGTCTGAATGTTGGAGATGCTTAAATAGCGATGAGCCCCAGAGCTGGAGCCAGAGAAGCGATCAGGGATCCCATCTCCCTTGCCATAGTTTCCATTATCGTGAAGATACATCAGATACTTAGGAGTCTTGTCTGGCTGTTGTTGGTACCAATAAATGGTGTTGGTGCTGTAGTCACTACTCAAGGTGCAGGTGAGTTTGACTGAGGCTCCCAAAGAAGCTGAGGCTGAGGGTGACTGAGTCAACATAGGTTGGGAGAAAGACCCTAGAAATAAAAAAGCACATTACCTCCTGGGATGAGAGAAGAGGGAAGAATATACCTTGATGTCAATTGGTTTCCCTCAACTGGAATTAAGGTCCAGATGACTTTCCTGACCTGTACAATGAAGGAGGAAGAAGAGGAGAGGAATCCAGGCCATGGTGCTGACACCACTGAGCTCTGCTGATACAGACCTGGTGTGGTTCTCTCTTCTCCTTTAACATTTCTCAGAGAACTGAAAGGGCCCTTCATGCAAATTCATCTTGATAAACAAAATTCCTTCTTTGGTGTTTGTACCATCAAAATCTGGGTGTCACTTCCTTCCTGAGGATGCCCAAGAGAACACTGTAGCCCCATCTGCTGGGTCTATTGAATCATGAGCAGTCACAAAGAGATAGATATTTTTATTCTCACGTCAGAGTCTCTGGATTCTTCAGTGGAACCGATGGCCTCCCACTGAGCAGGTTTAGGTCTGTCATGTCTGTGACCACCAACTTCCCAATGGCTTTGTCTACTAAGCTCTTTCTTATCAAGGTCTGAATGGGTTTCCCCCTCTGAGGCTGACTTTCACATAATCTCATTTACTTGCTTCTCCTCAGTGGAAACACTACACAGACCACTGTTCCTAACCTGTAGGTTATGACCCCCACAGGACAGGGGTCACATATGAGATATCCTATTGATCAGATATTACATTATGATAAATAACAGTAGGAAAATTATGGCTAAGAAATAACAATGAGTAATTCTATTTTTGGGGATCACCACTAAATGAGGAACTGTATTAAGGAGTCAGCATTAGGAAATTTGAGAACCAAAGTTGTAGACTTTAGTTTATAAGGAACTCTTTATTCAGGGGCTTTTCCTACTTATTCTGAGGACAGAGAAATTTACTCCATGAGACCCTTCCAAGAACGCTCAAATTGGAAGGCTTATTCTTTCTACTTGGTTTCTCAGCATATTGATCCATACAGACACACTGATGAATATTAGTGTTTAGGATTATAAATATTATACTGCATGATCTCTTAATGCATTATAAATAAAAATTTTGAAAATCACATAGCAATACAAAACAGAATTATTTTAAAAAGTTGCAGAATGAACATACTGTGCTTGTATTTGTATTTAAGTAAGGATTGGAGTGTATTAATGAAGAATGACGGTGTGTAATGGTTTCCAAAAATATTCATGTAAATCTTCCTATTACTTATGTTATATAAAAATATTATATTTAACAGACAGATCTTTAGATGAATAGATGTTCACAAAGGGAACAGCTCTGAATTGGAGGCAAGAATCAATGTATCATGACAGCAGAAGTCACACGGGAGAATGGGATGATGTGACATGGATGTCAGTACCATGTGTGTTTTCTCAGGTGTCTTTTAACTCATGCATGATTAAAGAAACTATCTGTCTTTATCAAATACCTATCTACCAGGCTCAGGGAATATTCAGAAGACAAGATGGGTGAAAAGAGCTTAAGAGCCAGATGTGATGAATGACTCCAATGAAATAGCATCTTCTAGACACAACAGGGCTGATTCACTTGTGTACTCACAAAGACTATGAAAGCAAGCACACAAAAAGAGCACAGATTCAAACAGAAAACATGCCAGCACTGAAAAATAGAAGTGGGCAAATTGGCACAACCTTAGCCATGAATTTATTTAAAATAGATTGCTTGGAAAAGAAAAAACCAGTTATCTCTACTAGAGTGTCATTGAAATACCAAGCACACTCCAGGGCAGGCACCATAACCAGGAGTAGTTAGTCAAAATAAGCAGACTCCATGGTGTGTGTGTGTGTGTGTCTTATATGTCTGTGTTTGTATGCCCACGCGCACACACACACACACTTTTTGTTTTGTTGTGTTATATTTTGTCTGGTTGATTTTTCCATTTTACTTTGTCTATTTTGTTTTTCTTTTTCTGTTGTTTTTGTTTTGTTTTTCATGGTTTTTCTGTTTTGTTTTGTTTGAAAGAGAAAGTACATGAAGTTGGGAAAGTAGAGAGCTGAGACAGTCTGGGAAGAGCTGGGATAATGGAAAGAATATGATCAAAATATAAGGTATGAAAAATGTTTTTAAAAATGAAATAATCTGAAGACAAAATGTTAATTGAAATAATCAATAGAAAGACATATAAAGAATGAAAGAATAGAAAGAGAGAAATAGAAAGGAAGGGGATATAAAGGGAGAAAAGGAAGAAGGCAAAGAAAGAAGCTAAGGATCTGCTGTTCCTGATTGAATACATGCATGAAACTATGAATTGTATCCAACTCAGACCCTTCTAAACAGCAAGATGGCTCAGTATGTTAGAGCATGTGTCAAAACTCCCAATGGGAGTTGATTTCTGAAACAATCCTTGTGGAAAAAAGAGACAATTTACACAAGTTGTTCCCTAATTGTCACCCTTATGCTGTGGAATTTACACACACTAATTAATCATTAAATAAATATGTAGATCAATCAATAAATAAACAAATATTTTAAAATCTTTTGATTCTTTCATAATAATTTTTGTTACTCTTTTCTGCCCCTCTGTGGTTTTGATTTTATATTCGACACTTCTTTGGTATTATTGACATTCAAATATTGATGTGAATTTCTTAAAAAAATAGAAATTCATAAGAGAAAGATACTGAACACCGATTCAGACGCATATATACAGGATCCACGTGCACCTTGATTTTTAATAAGTCTTGAAATAACACAGGTACAAACTGGGTGGTTTGGTATATGAACTTGATGCGGGATTTCACTCTGTATCCTGTGAATATCATTGGTGAATAAAGAAACTGTCTTGGCTTGTTGATGGGGCAGAACTTAGGTAAGTGGGGAAAACAAAATGGAATGCTGGGAAAAGGAAGGCAGAGTAGGAGAGATGCCATGGAGTCGCCACTGGAGATAGACATGCAGACACTTTGCTGGTAGGACATCATCCCGTGGTGATATACAGATTAATGGAATGGGTTAAATGAAGATGTAAGAGTTAGCCAATAAGAAGATAGAGCTAATGGGCCAAGCAGTGATTTAATTAATACAGTTTCTCTGTGGTTATTTAGGGGCTAAGTGGCCAGAAACCAAACTAGCGGCCTCCTGCAACATGACCTTTTCAATATTCTTCTACATAATGTTTCCTACCAACACATGAAACAAAAGAACTTCCTGATTTTTAGTCTGTGCTTTATACGACAGAATTAACTTTTTTAAGATTTCCCACTAAAAGTGATAAGCATGTCCTTAGGTGTCATACAGTTTACCAAGTTTTCAAAATTGAGTTTCTAATAACAAGGTAAATACTTATGTGATCAAACATTTACAGGTGGATGCCACTATAAAAAAGGCATCTTCTAGAAGCTGTACTCCTGTCTCCTTGCTTACAGCACTAAAATATTGAAAGAGGAGAAATATATTTATAATTTGTGACTGAAAAAATTGTTTAATATTGGACTTTAGTTGCATTCATAAAGGAAGAAATATGAGTCAATGTGCAAATATCTTTAGAAATAAAAAGTGAATCAAGATGAAAGAAATGTTCACAAATTCAGAAATACTTTACAAATTGTTACCCAGTTTGTTAGTTCCTTGAGATGGCAGTAACAACATACAAACTTATAAACATAGGGTTAATTTCAGTGGCTTGTCTTATTTCAAACTGATCTTTTGAGGATAGACTTGCAAAATGACACACTGTGCTCAGCACCCTACTGCATCTCCTTCTTTCCTCCTTGTTCCTGTAGTTTGTGAACAATTTTAGGTGATCACTGGTCAGTATATACAAAGTCTTATATATGCACATCAGTCTTCATGTTAATACAATATTTCCTCCCTGTGTTCTCAGAGACATCCTATGTAAGTCTAGGGGACTCACTGTGCTTCAGCATGAGTTCATCTGACTAAACACATCTGCAATAGTATTTAGAATTTTATAATAGGATTATATACAGTGGTATGGAATTTGTTGCATCACCATATTTCCCTTAGGAGAAATCTGTTAACCTAAAGTCAGGAAGAAATTATTTGATACAATATAGTAATTATATTAAATAATATATTAATTATATATGTGATAAATATATCAATATAACAATTATATTATATTTTATATGTTATATATTTAAATTATAATATATATATATAATTTCAAATCTTAAAAGCTATAGAATGAATTTCTTTTTCTTCAAATGAAAGCTAATATACCAATAGTTATAAAATGTGGATGGACTGTTACTTCACTTTGATCTAGTTGTAGAAAGAATATCACAGAGAATGCTTCTCTCTGGAGACCTGTTGATTCTAGTCTTACAAGCAAATACATATGGGAGAAATAAAGTACTTTACTTCTGGTTTTATGCTTTTATTCTTTATTGCAACAGTTGATAAATACTTCCACTTTTCACAAATGAAGTAAGATACTTTCCTTCACATTGCTACCTATAGAGAGGTAAAATTAGAATGACAACAGTGCCTCTTCATGGAATCCTACTATTGCACAACAGAGCTTATACTTAGGCTCAAGAAAATGTGCATTTGTTGTCTCCATCTGTGTCTCACTGTGAAGAGCACCACTGTAGTGTAGCATGCAGTAGCCTTCAGCACTGACTTCAGTCTTGTAACCCTAAAGCCCAAGAACAAGATTATATTTAAGGTAAAAAGTGAAAGAATAGTGTGAGTACCTGTTAATTGTTAGATGAATCAAAGCCTAGAGGCGTGGTCAGGCAACTCTTGGAACCAGTGTGTACAAAGGCAATGAGTAACTGCTAGAGATCCTCATTCCTCGGTGTCACCATAGCTTGGGAAGGAGATTCTGAAAGAAACAGCTGTTATGTGTAAGAATGAGGCAAGTAAGGATAGCAGTCATTCCAAGGCAGGACTTTCTGAGTCTCTAGGGAACTTGACAGAAAAGGAGGAAAGATTGAGAAATGAGACAGGCATCCAGGTCTTGCTTTAAATCTCCAGAGTTCCCAGGATCACGGATGCTGCTGGCCTTTGGGGTTTTCCAGGTATTGGGAAAATGGTGACTTGGTGCAGTATGAGTCTTTTACTGTCACCATCACCACTAAATTACATCTCTTCAGACCAGGGCACAATTCTACTACCAGGGAGGGAGGCACTGCTCTGAGAAAACACCTGTTGTGCTGTAACCTCTAATTGTGGGTGTGAACTTGGCCCAAGAGATTTAATTCCAGTTTGTAGTTATCTGTAGGTCTTGTGAGTTTCTGAGAAGTACACAGTGTCTCCTGCTGGGCTGTGGATACTTACTTCCAATATCTTCGGTATAAGCTTCTATTCCCTAACTGTAGATTCCTGAAAAAAAGTTTTAGATTTGTTTTGCTTTTTGATTTATTTTTTTGTAAATTATGTGTGAATGTGAAAACACACACATACGACACACACAGAGGTCAGTGCTGCTGGATTCCCAGGAACTGAAATTAAAGGCAGTGATAAATACCCTACATAAGTGCAAGGGATGAACTTGAATCTGCCGTAAGATCAGTATGTGCTCTTAAACACTGAACCTTCTCTTCAGCCACCCAAAATACTTTAAAATTATGCAGCTCTCCCACACGTAAAATTAGTTTGAACACAGACTTGCTATATCAATGAATCTATTATATTGTGTAAATATACTATAACAGCATAGTGACAAATCCTCCCTTCATTCTGAAGCATATTTTTATAAAGCCTAGAACTACTTTAACTGGTTAGTCAATTACTTTGGTTGTATCTTTTATTTAGCTATACTCAATTATTCATTTTTCCCAAAATATTTTATAGAGGAAGGTTATGAATCATATACCTTTATTAAATGAGTTAAGAGCACAGTAAGTATGTAAAATAGGCTCCTGCCTGGGAAAGAGTAAGGAGGCTGGGAATTTAAAAACAAATGACTGCATTCATGTCACTCCTGCTGCAGGCTGGAAGGTTTTTACAATGTTACCTTTGCTCTTGCAAAACATCACACAGGACATTCCTAGAGAGTTACCAATTTCTACATATCAGGACTATTTCTCAATAGGAATTTAGGCCCCTTTTGGTGTTGTAAAACAATTTAATACAGAAAGTAAGTTGCCATTTGTTAACAGGCTAATGTAACTCCAAAGTGGAAGAGGTGCAGGGACAGAAAAGTCACATAGGTCAATGACAATAAAAATAAAGGTGTGTAAATGTAACTCTGTTTATAACTTATACATTTTAATTGGTAGTATATCTCTGAAATTATCGTTTGCAGAAAAGGGAACATTCTATATGTAGATCTGGAAATTTGAACTCTATATTTAGATGAAGAACATCTGATTAAGTCTTACCTGAATTTCTCTTCACTCTTCCTATACTATCTCTGGAAGGAGAATTATAAAGATACCAATGTCATCATTCCTATACCTTCAAGAGAGACAGTCCTGACCTGATTCCACACACAGACAGAACTGTCTGGTTGTAGGCTTCCTTGCAAAGGATAAGCAGCTTTCAGTTATAACCTCCCACAAAAGGTATGTAAAGAAGTTTCAAACTTCTCTCCCTTTTCTATGCTATTATTGGACTGGAATTTCAGAGCTTCAAAGTGTTAGCCCTCACAAATAGAGTTTTGATAGCTACAAATAGTGTTCAGAAGTACTTAAATTTCTGTGGATTTTACTGTTCCCAGACTTTAGGTTCTTTATGACACTAACAGGACTACATGGAAGCTTTTTCAGCATTACTGTATTATCTCAAGTTACAGAGAGACAGCAAGACAGAGAGACAGAGGGGTAGATGGGCAAAAGGCCACCTTTTATGATGGGATATAACTGTATTGTTGTAGCCACTCTGTCCATGTATCTGTCTCTGTCTCTGTCTCTTCCTCTCCTTTGCCTCTCATGTCTCTCAAATCTGGTCTCTCCCTTCCTTCCACATTCTCTACTCCTTTCCTTCAACAAAAGGCAATAAAGAGAGCCCAGTGACATAATGGTGTTTCCCTCTCATGCCTTTAAAAAAAATTTAACAACTGTGTCAAGGAATTTGGCCTGAGGAAACTAATATCAATCTCTAGAGCCCTTCTTTGACCCCAAGCATTTTCAAGCCCTTATTTTACAAATCAGTACCTCCCACCAGATATGTGCCAAAGCTAGCAGTCAGGGAGCCCTCCAGCTACACCAGACCTTAAACCAGTTCTGAGGTCACCAACTGGGCAAGGATTGGCAGGTTGACTTCACCCACAAGCCCATTCGAAAAAAGCGCCATTATCCCCTAACTCTTGTTGACATCTTTACAGGATAGATCGAGGCATTTCTGATATCGAGGAAAACAATAGATGTGATGGCTCTGGAACTCATTGAGCACAGCATCCCTTGATTGACATGCTGCAGACCATCCAAATGGAATACAGCAGAGCCTTCACTTCCAGAGTCATTGAGTATCTTGTCTGAAGGCCTCAACTTTTCCTGGTAATTCAATATCTCGTACTGTCAAAAATCTTTGAGAAAGACTGAGAGGGCCAATGGATTCATCAAAAACAGCTCACTAAGACCTACCTTGGTTAAATTTAGGTTATCTTGAGGTTTTCTTTTCTCATTGTCTGTATCCACCCCATGCATTACTACAGACTAAGCCATTTTGAGTTGCTTTACAGAAGGTCCTTCATCCTCAGACACCACTCCTGGTCTAGAAACCACACTGGTCAGGTATCTACCTTACCTATTCTGCCTAAGGTTACTTCTCTGCTCATATTTTTTTCCATTCAAAAATTTACACTTCCTCCCCTCCTCCCATTCCCCACCTGCTCCCCCTTTCACTCTCCTCCCTTCCCCTCCCTCCTTAAGAGAGGGCAAGATACCCTGCCCTGTGGGAAGTCCTCCATCCAGGCCTAGGAAGGTAGCATCCAAATGGACAAGGGAACCAAAAAGCCAGCACATGCAGTAGAAACAGGTCCCAGTGCTATTATCGATGGCTTCTCATTCTGCTACCATTGGCAGTCACATTCAGAGACTCTGCTTTGATCATATGCTCGTGCAGTTCCAGTCTAGCTGGATTTGGTGAGCTCCCATTAGATAAGGCATGCTGTCTCAGTGAGTGGACCTACCCCTCATGGTCCTGACATCATTGCTCATCTTCTCCATCCTTCTGCTCTTCAACTGGACCTTGGGAGCTCAGTCTGTTACCCTGATGAGGGTCTCTGTCTCTATCTCCATCCATCACCAGACGAAGATTCTATGGTGATATTCGAGATAATATCAGTGTGATAGGGTGGTAAAACCAGTTCAGGCACCCTCTCCGCTGCTGCCCAAGGCCCTAGCTGGGGACATCCCCGTAGACACCTGGGATCCCCTCTAGAGCCAAGTCTCTTGCCAACCCTAAAATGGCTCCCTTCTTCCTTCTATGTCCCCCGCTTCCCTTCACCCATCCCCACCTTCACCCCTACCTCCAACCCCATGCTCCCAACTTTTGCCCGACGATCTTGTTTGATTCCAATTTCCAGGAGGATCTATATATGTTTTTTGTTGGATTTGCCTTGTGAACTATAGGCTTAATGGCCTTTGTTTATAGTTAGAGTCCTCTAATGAGTGAGTACATGCCATATTCATTTTTTTGAGTCTGGATTATCTCACTCAAGACAGTGTGTTCTATTTCCATCCATTTGCATGCAAAATTCAAGTTGTTATTGTTTTTCCTGTTGAGTAGTACTCTAATGTGTAGATGTATCATACTTTCTTTATCCTTTCTTCCACTGAGGGCATCTAGGTTGTTTCCAGATTGTGGATATTGCAAATAATGCTGATATTAACATAGTTGAACAAATGCTTTTATAGTATGTTTAGGCATCTCTTGGGTATGTTTCCAAGAGTGGTATTGCTGGATCCTGAGGTAGGTTGACTCCCAATTTTCTGAGAAACTGCCACACTGATTTCCAAAGTGATTGTATAAGTTTGCACTCCCACTAGCAATGGATGAGTGTCCCCCTTACTCCACATCCTCTCTAGCCTAGGTTATCATTGGTGTTTTTGATTTTAGCCATTGTGACAGGTGTAAGATGGTATCTGAAAGTTGTTTTGATTTGCTTTTCCCTGATAGCTAAGAAAGTTGAACATGTCCTTAAGTATCTTTTGGACATTTGAACTTCTTCTGTTGAGAATTCTCTGTTCAGTTCAGTATCCCGTTTTTAATTGTGTTATTTAGAGTTTTAATGTCTAGATTCTTGAGTTTTTATATATTTTGGGGATCAGACCTTTGTCTGATATAAAGTTGGTGAAGATCTTCTCCCATTCAGTAGGTTACCTTTTTGTCTTAATGACTATGTCCTTTGCTTTATAGAAGCTTTTCAGTTTTAGGAGGTTCCATTTATTCATCATTGTTCTTATTGTCTGTGCTACTGGAATTATATGTAAGATGTGGTCTCCTATGCCCATGTGTTGCAGGCTATTACTCACTTTCTCTTCTATAAAGTTAAGTATGATTGGATGTATATTTAGGTCATTAATCCATTTGGACTTGAGTTTTGTGCATGGTGAGAGATATGGATCTATTTTCATTCTTCTACAGGTTGATATCCAGTTTTACCAGCACCATTTGTTAAAGATTCTTGCTTTCTTCCATTGTATAATTTTAGCTTCTTTGTCGAAAATCAGATGTTTATAGGTTTATGGATTAATGACTGGGTCTTCAATTCGATTCCATTTGTCAATGCCTCTATTTTTATGCCAATACCAAGCTGTTTTCAATACTGTACCTCTGTAATAGAGTTTGATATCAGGAATGGTAATGCCTTCAGAAGTTCCTTTATTGCATAAAATTATTTTGGCTATCCTGAGTTTTTTGTTTTTCCATATAAAGTTGATTATTGTTCTCTCAAGGTCTGCGAAGAATTTTTTTGGGATTTTGATGGGGATTGTATTGAATCTATAGGTTGCCTTTGGTAGAATTGCCATTTTTACTATTTTGATCCTACCAATCCAAAAGCATGGAAGATCCTTCTATTTTCTGGTATCCTCTTCAATTTCTTTCTTCAAAGACATAAAGTTCTTGTCAAATAGATCTGTCACTATCTTGGTTAGTGCCACCCCAAGATACTTTATGCTATTTGTGGCTATCTCGAAAGGTGATGTTTTTCTGATTTCCCTCTCCACTTCTTTATCATTTGGTATAGGAGGGCTACTAATTTTTTTGAGTTGATCTTGTATCCTTCCACATCACTGAAGGAATTTATCAGCTGTAGGAGTTCTCTGGTGGTGTTTTTGGGGTCACCCATATCATACACTCATATCATCTGCAAATAACAAAAGTTTGACTTCTTCCTTTCCAATTTGAATCCTCTTGATCTCCTTATGTTGTCTTATTGCCATTGCTAGAACTTCAAGCACTATATTGAAGAAATATGGAGAGAGTGGACAGCTTTGTCTTGTTCCTGATTTTAGTGGAATCATTTTGAGTTTCTCTTCATTTAATTTGATATTAGCTGTTAGCTTGCTGTATATTGCTTTTATTATATTTAGTTATGATCCTTGTATCCCTAATCTCTCCAAGACCTTTATTATAAAGGAGTGTTAAATTTTCTCAAATGCATTTTCGACATCTGATGAAATGACAGTATGATTTTTTAATTTCAGTTTATTTATACGATGGATAACACTGATAGATTTTTGTATGTTGAACCAGTTCTGAATCTCTGAGATGAAGCCTATTTGATCATAATGGATGATTTTTTGATGTGTTCTTGGATTCAGTTTGCCAGAATTATATTGAAAATTTTTGCATTGATGTTCAGGAGTGAGATTGGTCTGTAATTCTCTTTCTTGGTTGTGTCTTTATGCAGTTTTGGTATCAGGGTAACTGTAGCTTCATAAAAAGAGTTTGGTAATGACTCTTCTGTTTGTATTATGTGGAACACATTAAAGAATATAGGTATTAGCTCTTCTTGGATGTTCTGGTAGAATTCTGCACTAAATCCAATTGGTCCTGGGCTTTTTTTGTTTTTTGGTTGGGAGGTTTTTGATGACAGCTTCTATTTCCTCATGACTTATTGGTCTATTTAAATTGATCACCAGGTCTTGATTTAATTTTGGTATATGGTATTTATCTAAAAAATGTGTATTTCTTTTACATCTTCCAATTTTGTGGCATACAGGCTTTTGTAGTAAGACCTAACGATCCCCTCAATTTCCACAGTGTCTGTTGTTATGACTCCCCTTTCATTTCTGGTCTTGTTAATTTGAGTGCTCTCTCTCTACCTTTTGATTAGTTTGGATAAGGGTTTGTCAATCATGTTGATTTTCTCAAAGAACCAGCTCTTTGGTTCATTGATTCTTTGGTTTATTTTCTGTGTTTCTGTTTTATTGATTTTAGCCCTAAGTTTGATTATTTCCAGTCTTCTACTCCTCCTGGGTAAGTCTGTTTCTTTTTTTTTCTAGAGCTTTCAGGTATGCTGTTAAGTTTCTAATGTGAGCTTTCTCTGTTTTCTTTATGTGGGCACTTAGTGCTATGAACTTTCATCTTAGCACTGCTTTCATAGTGTCCCATAGGTTTGGGTATGTTGTGTCTTTATTTTCACTGAATTCAAGGAAGACTTTAATTTCTTTCTTTATTTCTTTCCTGACCCAGAGGTGGTTCAGTAGTTGATTGTTCAGTTTCCATGAGGTTGTAGGCTTTCTGGGGGTGGAATTGTTGTTAAATTCTAACTTTACTCCATGGTGATCCAGTAAGACGCAGGTGATTAGGTGATTATTCCATTTTTTTATCTGTGGATGTTTGCTTTGTTATTGAGTATGTGATCAATTTTCAAGAAGGTTCCATGAGATGTTGAGAAGAAGGTTTATTCTTTCCTGTTTGGGCGGTATATTCTATATATGTCTGTTAAGTCCATTTGATTGATTACATCTGTTAATTCTCTCTTTTTTTTTCTCTGTTAAGTTTCTTTCTGGTAGACCTGTCCATTGGCGATAGAGAAGTGTTGAAATTTCCTACTATTAGTGTGGGGGATTTGATGAGTAATTTGAATTCTAGTAATGTTCCTTTTACATATGTGGGTGCATTTATACTAGGGGCATAGATATTCAGGATTGAGACATCATCTTGAGGAATTGTTCTTGTTATAAGTATAAAGTGTCCTTCTCTATCTCTTCTGATTGATTTTAGTTTGAAATCAATTTTGTTAGATATTAGGATAGCCACACTCTGTTGTTTCTTAAGTCCATTTGATTGGAAAACCTTTTCCCAACCCTTTACTCTGAGGTAGTTTCTGTCTTTGAGGTTGATGTGTTTATTGTAAACAGCAGAATGTTGGATCCTGTTTCTTATCCATTCTCTTAACCTGTGCCTTTTTATAGGTGAATTGAGTCCATTGATATTAAATGATATTAATGACCAGTGATTGTTAACACCAGTTATTTTTTGGTGGTAGTGTTTGTGTGTTTCCCTTCATTGAGCTGTGTTTGTGGAGGGTTGTCAGATGTCTGTGCTTTTTTGGGTTTTATTGGCTTCCTTGGGTTGAGGTTTTCCTTCTACTACTTTCTGTAAACCTGGGTTTGTGGATACATATAAAAATATGGAATGCTTCATGAATTTGTGTGTCATCCTTACACAGGGCCCATGCTAATCATCTTGGTAGTGTTCCAATTTTAGTATATGTGCTGCTGAATTGAGCACCAAACATACTTTCTAAATTTTCTACATTTGAATCAGATAAGAAAAATGTCACCCATGTAATAATAGATTATAAACCTAGGAAATTGCCTATGAATTATTTTCAATGCCTTTCTGACAAAATATTGGCACAGGGTGGGGCTATTGAGCATTACCTGTGCAAGTATGGTCCATTGATATCTCCTAGTAGGCTGAGAATTATTATAACCAGGCACTGTGAAGGTAAATTTTTCTTTGTTCTTTTCTTTTTTATTTTTTATTAGTTAATTAAAATTTTCCACCTCCTCCCCTCCTCCATTTCCCTCCTGCTCCTTGATCCCCCTTTCCTTCCCTCTCCAGTCCAAAGAGCAGTCAGGGTGTCAGGGTTCCCTGTCCAGTGGGAGGTCCAAAGTCCTCCCCACTCCATCCAGGACTAGAAAGGTGAGCATTCAAACAGACTAGGCTCCCACAAAGTCATTACATGCAGTAGGATCAAAACCCAGTGCCATTGTCCTTGGCTTCTCAGTCAGCCCTCTTTGTCAGCCATGTTCAGGGAGTCTAGTTTGATCACATGCTCCATCATCCAACTGGCCTTCGTGAGCTTTCATTAGATCAGCCCCACCGTCTCAGTGGGTGCGACATTGAACCTATAATATGAGATCCTAGAGAAGCTAAATAAGAAGGTAAACCCAAAGAAAAACATAGGGTTTTCCTCCTGATATTGGAAGGAGACAAGATTGCCAGGCAAAAATTGGAAACTTGGGGGTGTGGATGGGGTGGGGGTAAGGGGACACGGGGAGAAAAACGTGAGAAGGGGAGGATGGGGAGAGTTTGGGGGAATGGGATGGTTGGGATGGAGGAAGGGTGGATATGGGAGTAGGGAAGTATATATCTTAATTAAGGGAGCCATTTTAGGGTCGGCGAGAGACTTGACTCTAGAGGTGTTCCCAGGTGTCCATGGAGATGTCCCCAGCTAGATCCTTGGGCCACTGAGGAGAGGGAGCCTGAAATGGCCCTATCCTATAGCCATATTGATGAATATCTTGCATATCACCATAGAAACTTCATCTGCCAATGGATGAAGCTAGAGACAAAGACCCACATTTGAACACTGGACTGAGCTCTTTGTTCTTTTCTTGTAAATGTGTAGTGAAGGAAGTGGTGCAGGAGAATTGTCTGTATTCTGTCAATCATGTTTTAAATAAACGCTGATTGCCCAGGCAGGAAGTATAGATGGGTCAACCAGACAGGAAGTAGAGGCGGGGCAATGAGAACAGGAGAATTCTAGGAAGACGGAAGCCCATTCTTCTCCCAGTTCTGCCCAGATCACCAAAGAAGCAGGATGTGACCTGCCCCGCTGAAAAAGGTACTGAGCCATGTGGCTAGCATAGATAAGAATAATGGGTTAATATAAGCCACAAGAGCTAATAAGAAGCCTGAGCTAATGGGCCAATCGGTTTATAAATTATGGAGACCTCTGTGTGATTCTTTGGGACCTAATGACCGCGGGAACTGGGCAGGACAGAAACCCCACCAAGCAGGCCCTCATGCTACAAGAAACAATTGTATAAAACAAAACTATGAGAGGCCATCCTTTTGGTAATAGAGAAGGCAAAGGAATTGCAGACTATAGAGAGCCTATCATTGAATAACTTTGCAGATAGCTCTAAGTTCTGTCACCATTCTCTATTTTCTGGATTTCTTTATAGAAACAAATACAAGAGAATTCCAAGGACTGGTGACTCTTCAATATGGTGAGTGTCTAGTTGCTCTTCTAACAGCTGTTCTAGAGCCATCAACTTTTCTTCAATTACAGGCCACGTTTAACCCATATTGGTCTCTCACTTAACCATTTTAAAGACAGGGCTGTTAGTAACTCTGAAAGTTTATTAATTGCATTATGTTCTTGTACAGCCTGAATGGCTGGTGTCTGACATTTATATTTTCTAACATTTAAAACAGAAACACAAGTTTTAGGGGCTGCAGGAATGTTAATTTGGGTATTTTATTGCTGCAATGGGTCACAACCCAACAAATAGACTGCAATATTAGCTACATATGGCCTCAGTCTTCCTTTTTACCCTTATGGTCCTATGTATTCTACCAATCCCATGCTTTGTTTCACCTGAGATAGGGTTCCAAATCCTAGGAACTGAACATCTACCTCTTGAAGAGGCCAATTTGGATTCCAAGATTCTGGAGTAATGATACTTACATCCACAGCTGTGTCTAGTTGGCTTTCAATAAAAATGCCATTTATACACACTCTTAGATTTGGTCTTTGATCATTTATATAAGTCTGCTAGAATATACATTTTCTATGTCCTGCTGGAGCTTTTGACCCATCCTCCACCTTTATTCCATCATCCTAACCAGTATTGTTCTTACAGTAGGCAGTGGATTTTATTTTTACTTTCAAGACAGGGTTTCTCTGCAGTTTTTGTTGCTGGCAGTAGATTTTTTTTTAAATTTTCCTGGTGAAACATGTTCTACACAGTAGCTGGGAATGACTGGCTTCTATTTCCTAATGGTATTGGATTGCCTTGTCTTTTTTTTTGTTGACCTACATTCATTAGTCCAATGTTGGCCTTTGTCACACTTTCTACATATACCTGAAGTCTGAGTCCTCCTATTCTTTCATTATTCCTAGAAAATTTTGTTTATAATCACTTCTCAGATGTCCCACTATACCATGATGTAAACATTTAGTATTTTGATGTCTCTTCATACCATTGGAAACTGCTTCTCCTACCCAAGCTTTAGTACCATAGTCAAGTGTCTCAATATTCATTGAATGCAAGATCCAATCATCCATGGGTGCTGATCTGAACTTTACAGGCCCAAAGTCTCTTTTACATTCTAAGGTGGCATTCTCATAAGTGAAAGATTAAATTATTATATGTCTAACTTATGGATCAGTTACCTCTTAGTTAATCTTTGTAAAAAGTCACTAAAAGTTTCTCTCAGATCATGTTTAACCCCAATATATGATTTAGCTCTCTTTCCTAGTTCCTCAGTCCTGTCACAAGAATTTGAATGTGCTGTGTTACACAGGAACAATGTGTGTTCATTGTAAAGAGCTTGGTCCTAAAGATCAAAGTAAAATCCTTGCCCAGAATTTGATCTTGGGAAATCTGCAATCTTTTTGCCTTTACCTGTTAGTCTAAAAATTTACCTTCTTCTCTCCAATAGCACTGCCAAAGCAACTGCAGTACACTTTTTAGAACTGCTGAGATTAACTGAGTCCAGTCTTGTGGTGTTGCTTTGTTACTGGAAGTCCACATTTTGACCATTTCTTGATGTGGGAGTGATTTCTTATTAATAAAGAAACTGCCTAGGCCCATTTGATAGGCCAACCCTTAGGTAGGCGGAGAAAACAGAACAGAATGCTGGGAGAAAGAAGCTGAGTCAGGGAGTCGCCATGATTCTCCCACTCCAGGCAGACGCAGGTTAAGATCTTCCCTCATGGGCTACATAGATTATTAGAAATGGGTTAGATTAATATGTAAGAGTTAGCCAATAAGAGGCTAGAGATAATGGGCCAAACAGTGTTTAAAAGAATACAGTTTCCATGTAATTATTTCGGGTATAAAGCTAGCCGTGCGGGCAGCCGGTGGCGGAATGTAGTCAGCTGCTCCTACTACAACAGAGTGGTGCCCAACGTGGGGCTAAATCTACTTAAAAACCTGAGAGAGCTTAATTTTAAACAGAGAAAAAATATAGTTTAACACAGTGTTTTGCTGTTTGTGGGTGGCATGCCGCAGAGAGAAATTGTCCTGACTCAGCAGCAGGAAAAAAACTGGCTGTTTTAAAATGCCGGCTTTCTGGGCTATACCACCATTGCGATCTCTGTCTGGCTCCTGCGGGAGACAGAGCTTTTGAATGGAGCATTTGGAGTAAAATGCTACGGCTTGCTTGATGGCAATGTGGACTGCTGTGTGTCTGGAACTGTGCTGTGGCTCAGAGGCACAAGCGGCTCCGCCATGCTGCTGGTGAAATGTGCAAGGATCAGAGGCACAAGCGGCTCCGCCATGTTGGACTGGGCGGAGCAAGCAGGCAGTACCTGTTTTTGACCTAGGGATGTCACAGCTTAGATTCTTAAGCGCTTAACGATTTAAAAGTCCAAAACAAAGTGCTCCTGGATAGTAAAGAATTACAGATTCACAATAGGACAGATTCAGACCTGTAAATGAATCAGAAAGTTGGATGAGTGTACGTAGGCTTGAGAGAGAGAAGAAAAAGAATATAGAAAATGAAGTTAATGGTTTTTTTTTTTAAAAAAAGGGTAAAGTCTTTAAAGAGACAGAATAAAGTAAACTGATAGAGTAAAAATAAGCCACGTAAAAATGGAAAATTCACAGAGAGTCTGGATTCTTTGTATTATTGTGTTTTCTTTAAAATTTTTGACTGTGAAGGAGTTAAGTACAGAGACATTTCATTATATGGGCTGCTAAGCTGAACCTGCACATATGTTCGAAAGGTATCTTGACTTCAGAATTTGGATCTAAGGTTATGATGCTTTGGGAAAGTCCTTCTTTTGTTTTCACAGAGGATGAGACCCTGTGGATTTCTTCTATTCCAATTTGGTATGATAGACCATGTCCTCCTGAAAGGTTGCTGTGAACACCCTCAAAAAATTACTTCGCTCAACTGCCAACTGAGATGAACCTGGCACACAGCTTACCCCATGAAAAATATGATTAACAGCGCCCCCATTCAGCAGGAAGCAGTTTGGAGAAAAATAACTATGCCCATGTTCCCAAATATTGTTTATAAATGTTCTTTTACATTTAAAAAGGTATATGATATAGATATGAATAATTTGCATTGAAATGATATAGGTATGAATAATTTGCATTGGTATGGATTATAAAGTCAATTTTGTTATATGTATATGTATTTCTGATCTTTATTAAGGTATTGTGATTGTGTAGTTCACTTAAAAATGTAATGTATAATTAGGAAATATAAGTTGTTAATGGATAATCATTGATAATAGTAAAGCTTGTAGTCATGTGAGTTAGATTTTCTAGATATATAGAGATATACTTCAGTTAGGTAGGCATTCTTCATATCTTTCAAAGACTGCAGAATATGGCATTTAAAATATTTTAATAACTTAGGGCTTTTCATGACAATGAGACACGTCTGCTCCTGGCAGCACCAGCTACTTCAAGAGGAAGATGGGCATTGAAGAGGCTCCTTATGGAGTTTGATAGCCATTTGGGCAAGAAACTGTTCTTGCCTGGACTGTTGCATAAACTGGACACAAAGAACCCGCAGAGAGAGGACTGCTGAACTTGCCTAAAGGTGAGATGATCTTTCGGGGTTCCTGATTCATGAAAGAGTCTATGAGACATTCTTCAGGACAGAGCAGATAGTGACTGAACTATCTTTGAAATTTCCTGCTTCATGGAAATGTCTGCTGGATACTATGGGCCTGAAGGCTGAAGATGGATGCCCCAACTGTACAGGCAGCGAGATGTCTCTGTCATTTCTAGAGCTTTGGATTTCTTGTTTGCTTAGGTAATATTATATTCTTCTGGAGTCTTTGATGGAATTGAAGAATGGTTAGTTATAGTTTTCCTTAGTTATGATAAAAGATAAAGTAGATATAAATATTGTAACTGTAATTCTTACTTGATAACTTTTGTTATATGTAATTTTACTATGTTAAAGTTAAAGCCTTTCTTTTTTGTTTAAACAGAAAATGGGGAAATGATGTGGGAGTAATTTCTTATTAATAAAGAAACTGCCTAGGCCCATTTGATAGGCCAACCCTTAGGTAGGTGGAGAAAACAGAACAGAATGCTGGGAGAAAGAAGCTGAGTCAGGGAGTCACCATGATTCTCCCACTCCAGGCAGATGCAGGTTAAGATCTTCCCTGGTAAGCCAGCTCGTGGGCTACATAGATTATTAGAAATGGGTTAGATTAATATGTAAGAGTTAGCCAATAAGAGGCTAGAGCTAATGGGCCAAACAGTGTTTAAAAGAATACAGTTTCCATGTAATTATTTCGGGTATAAAGCTAGCCGTGCGGGTGGCCGGGTGGCAGAACGTAGCCAGCCGCTCCTACTACAACAATTTCTCTAACAAAAGAAAAATGTATTCCATAAGATACAATTGTTTGTTTAATTTCTTTTAGATCAGCCATATGTATAGGCTCCCATGTATATTCTTTGGCTACCTTGGGGTATTTTGTGCCAGATGCTTTTTCTGATGATATCCCCAGAAAGGCCAGTATAACTCTGGGTAAGCTATCCCAGAGTTTGGTACATACTGATGAGGCTAAATTTTGTCTTTGTACCTTTTGTCCCTGGTCATTAAATTATATAAATTCCTCAATCTTTTCAAATCTACTACTGCCTTTTGTAAAGTCTGGATCTCTTGTCTAGCATTTTGTTTGAATGCCCTCATTAAGGATTCCAAAGTATGAAGTTTGTCCAGTAGAGACAATATCTCATTCTTGGACATAATTTTTATAGCATGCATATTACCTTCCTAGAGAGGCATTATATCAGTCAAACTATCATATCCCTTTGACAGAGTCTGATTAATACATTCAATAGTATGAATTCTCTCAGACAATGTCTGAGCACGCTCTGTCATAGACTGGATTTTGGTTGTCAAATTGGCTGTGTCCTTCTCCAGAGTGTTGAATTTTCCTTTTAATAGATTAGTATCAGTCTATAAAGACTGTATTATTTCTAAAAGTGTCACATTCTTTGCACCTATTGTCAAACCATGTTTTTAAAGGTACAATATGAAGAAAAAACTGAGTACCAATATCCAATAAATGGATGTGTCACAATAACCATTTTAGCCTTGCAGAACACAATCCATAGTATTAGCAAAAAAGTTACTAAAAGTTTCAAGGGTAATGTTATCTGCCATTATATAACTTTTGAGCTTATTGATTTATTAATTACCTGTTATGAGATCTGGTAAATTGTTTTAGGTGTAACAATCTTTAGTGTCCAGCAGGTATCCTGGTTGCCAAGTTGTGACTAGTGGCACAACCTGGTGCCAGGAACAGTCCTGAGCTGCTTAGGTGTCC
This sequence comes from Neodon shergylaensis, assembly GCA_025134845.1. Taxonomy (NCBI): domain Eukaryota; kingdom Metazoa; phylum Chordata; class Mammalia; order Rodentia; family Cricetidae; genus Neodon; species Neodon shergylaensis. Next base: position 3,309,860 of record JABTXL010003289.1, read on the forward strand.
CTTTCCTTGGTGCTGGCTAAATACTGAGAAATATGCTTTACTTGACAAATTAAAAGCAATTATATCAATACCGTACACAGAGTGAGAAGCCCAGAACTCAGGAGTCGGGAGTACAAATAAGAAGCTGTGTAGAAGCTGTGTAAGTCATCACACAGCAGGGAACGCTGGAGGGAATGCAGTAGTGGAGGAGTTGTGCATGAGCTTGGGAAATTTTCAAGTTGCTGCATGCAATTAGCTTTGCTGTGGTACGTGTTATTACAAAAATTTGCTCATGTAAAATCAATAAAGGTGGGTGGAAGTGGGAGACTTTCAGGACCATGAACCACTTAGGCCTTTAGGCCATTCACCTTGTAGGTGTGGAGTCTGAATTCATGTGGGCACCAGATGATAAAGGATGCTAAAAATGCAACCCCGCACTAGCTCAGAATATAATTGAGTATAATAAAAGGTTATTTATTTAGGGGTAGACCCACAGATCAAATCTCTGCTCAACTAAGGAACAGCAACCAATCACAGCAGCTGGAAAACAGAGAGAGAAGCCAGACACATGCTTTACATCAGTATATATAGTATATGAGGCCACTCTCGCTTGGGTAGGTAACTTAAAGGCTACTGGCTACAGGAATTCCTACAGAAGAGTTGCCTTTGTTGTGTGGTTTTATCAAATTAATAGTAAAAGAACTAATACAGTGCACAATCAGTCACTTGAAAGGGAAGTGAGTTTTAGGGGAATAATGAAGAAACACAAAGTACTAGAAAAAGGCAGTCTTGGGGCTCTGGTCACCTTGTAAAGAGATAACCAAAATGGGAAAAAAAAGGGTTATGCAATTCTAAGTAAGGGCTAAAAAAGGTGGGAAAACCCATCATAATCTCCTATCTTCAAACAGGATTGGCTGCTTTGTGTTTGTGATCTAACAGTATCTCCTATCCTAGGGCCTGATGTAGGATTCTGCTCAACAATGACTACAGCCATACTGCCCTGAATGCACCCAACCTCATCTGTTCAACAAGTTGGGTTTCAGAGATTTCTCCAGTAAAGCGAGTATATTCCTGGCCTTCTCATTGAAATCCTATACAAAACAATGATGCTCTGATACACTCAAAATACAATCCACTTATAATAAATTTGTGTAATTTGTTTGTTTGTTGTTTTGCTTTTGTTTTCTATGCATGTTGTTATGTAATGTCATTGGTTATTTTAAGTCTAATATGAGATTTTGAAAATGGACTCAGTGTGGACAACAGAAGGCCTTTATGCTGATATAGAAGAGTCACATGTAAGAATTTTGGCAGAGACTAAATCATATGGGTGGTTTTATCCTTCCTCAAAATATCTGTGAAAGTAAGAGGAGTGCTGGAACAATATGGAAAAGTGCATGTACATTTAAAAACAATGCTCAGCCACTATGACTTTTTTATTATTTTGTCATGAGTCTAGGGAGCTTTATCACCCTGCCTCATAAATGTTCTTACACTGTACTTCTCAGCAATTTGCTGGAGTAAAAACAATTAGAGCCTGTGAGAAGAAAGTCATCTTACAACAAATAGACATTACTGTGAACATTGATGAGTAAAAGCTAGAATCTTAAACTCAATTCTTTAACTTCAAAAAAGAATGTTCTCACCTCCTCAGCCCTCTACACGTGAGATTTCATTTTCATAGACATTAATTTTATAGAGCAGTGCTCTCAGTAAAATCCTTGCCTTTCTTCTCTTTCACAAGTAGCTCAGGAGCTAGAACTATGATCTAACCCCTTGAGTTAATAAGAGGAAAATATCAAGGAGTGTGATAAGTAAAAACTTCAGATCATCCTTTTCAAAACCATAGGCTAGCCTTGTTAGCAAAAGAGGAAAACAGTTTCTGTCATGCTTCCTCATTAATCTGGGCCACTGTGTTCTCCCACTGTTATCACCTGTACCACAGTAATAGTCAGCTTCATCTTCAGGCTGAATGTTGGAGATGCTTAAGTAGCGGTGAGCTCCAGAGCTAGAGCCAGAGAAGCGATCAGGGATCCCATCTGCTTTGCCATGGTTTCCATTACTTCTAACATACATCAGATACTTAGGAGCCTTGTCTGGTTGTTGCTGGTACCATGCAATGGCATAGGTGCTGTGCTGACTACTCAAGGTGCAGGTGAGTTTGACTGAGGCTCCCAGTGAGGCTGAGGCTGTGGGTGACTGAGTCAGCACAGGCTGGCAGAAAGACCCTGGAAATAAAGAAATGTATTATGACCTGAGGTGAGAGAAGAGGAGAGAATATACTTTATTGTCAGTTGGTTTCCCTAAACTAGCACCATGGTGCAGATGATTCTACTGACCTGTACAATGAAGGAGGAAGAAGAGGAGAGGAATCCAGGCCATGGTGCAGACACCACTGAGCTCTTCTGAGACAGACATGGTGTGAGTCTGTCTTATACTTCAACATTTCTCAGAGATCTGACAGGGCCCTTTCTACAAATATGCAAATTTGTCTTGGTCAAGAAACTCCTTCTTAGGTGTTTATGTTATCAAATTTTGGGTGTCACTTCCTTCCTGAATCTGTGCAAGAGACCGCAGTAGCACAGCTGCAGGGCCTATTAGATCATGAATAAGAAAGTAGATGTAACAAAGAAGTAGATGTTCTTATCTCAGCTTAGAGTCTCCAGATCTTTCAGTGGAACATATGGAACCCCCACTAAGTAGGTTTAGGTCTATCATGTCTGTGAGGACCATACTTTTCCAAGGCTTTTTCTACTAAGCATTTCTGGTCAAAGTCATAAACAATTACCTCCTCTGAGGCTGACTTTTGCATCTTCTCTTTAGTTTTCTTCTTTCCAGTTGTAACACCATGTAGTCCAGTGTTCTTACCCTATGACTTATAACCCCTACAGGACAGATGTCATAAAGCAGATATCCTGTTCATTAAATATTACAATATGATAAATATCAATAGAAGAATTACAGTTATGAAACAGCAATGAAAAAATCTATGGTGGGGGTCACCACCAAATTAGAAACTGTATTAAGGAGTCAGAGCATTAGAAAATTCGAGAACCAAAGTGGTATACTTTAAGTTATAAGGATCTCTTTATTCAAGGGCTTTGTCTACTTATGCTGAGGACAGAGAAATTTACTCTAAAAGTCTCTTCTCAGAATGCCCAAGAATCCAGACTTATTCTCTCTACTCAGTTCCTCAGAAGATTGACCCACAGAGACACACTGATGAATATTAGTGTTTAGAAAGATAAATATTATACTATATGACTCTCTTGATGCATTATATATAACATTTTTTGAAAATTGCATGTCAATACTAAACAGAATTATTAGTAAGATGGGAGTTAAGATTAAAGAAATGTGCATAAATTAACAAATACATTACAAATTATTGCCCAGTTTGTTAGTTCTTTGAGAAGGGAGCAACAACATACAAACCTATAAACAGAGAGTTAATACAAGTGACTTGTGTTATCACATGTATATTTTTGGAAGCCAGTTTTGCAAAACAGACACACTGAGATAAGTGCCCTATAGCACCTCTTCCTTCCCTCCTTGTCCTGTTATTTGTGAACAATCTTAGGCTATCATTGGTCAGCAGTTACAGAGCCCTGCATGCACATCAGTCTTCATATCAATCCAATGCTATCTCCATATGTTCTCAGAGCCATCTCAGGAAGCACAGGGACTCACTGTGCTTCAGCATGAGCTCATCTGACTAAAAACATCTGCAACAGTACTTACAATCTTATAATGAGATTATATACAATATCATTCAGATTTATCACATCACCATATCTTCCCTAAGGAACAGTGGGTTAATCTAATGTCAGAGAAGAGATTATTTTATCTATACCAGTCATCTATATTATTATATTTTAATATTTATATAATATATAGTATGTTAGTTATATTATATATTACTTATATATATAACATAGCATATATTTATAAAGTAAATATATAATATGTTATATATATAATTGTATATATTATATAACATATATTATATAATATTGTAATAACATTCTATATTAAAGATATAATACATAGCTTTATACTTTTTAAAAGCTATACAATGAAGCCGGGTGGTGGTGGTGCACACCTTTAATTCCAGCACTCAGGAGGCAGAGGCAGGAGGATCTCTGTGAGTTAGAGACCAATCTGGTCTATAGGAACAAGAGCTAGTTCCAGGACAAAACCCACAAGGAAACCTTGTCTCAAAAGAACAAAAAAAAAGAAAGAAAGAAAAAAAAAGAAAAACTATACAATGAGTTCCATCACAGAGAATGCCTCTCTCTGGAGATGTGCTGACTCTAGTCTTACAAGCAAATACATATGGGAGGAATAAAATACTTTACAGTACTTTACTTCTGGTTTTATGCTTTTATTCTCTATTGCAACAGTTGACAAATATCTCTACTTTTTTATTCTAACTAGGACACAAATGAAGGAAGATACTTCCCTTCACATTCTTGTCTGTGGAGAATTAAAACTAGAATGGCATCAGTGCCTAGTCATGAAATCCGACTATCACGGGACAGTTCCTAGGCTCAGGCAGATGTGCATTTGTCTTTGTTTCACTGTGCTGATTACCTCTTTAAAGCAGAATATATTCCCAAGAGTGGTATTGCTGGGTCCAGGGGTAGGTTGATCCCGAATTTCCTGAGAAACCGAAACACTGATTTCCAAAGTGGTTGCACAAGATTGCATTCCCACCAGCAATGGATGAGGGTACCCCTTCCTCCACAGCCTCTCCAGCAAAGGCTATCATTGGTGTTTTTGATTTTAGCCATTCTGACAGGTGTAAGATGATATCTCAAAGTTGTTTTGATTTGCATCTCCCTAATCGCTAAGGAGGTTGAGCATGACCTTAAGTGTCTTTTGGCCATTTGAACTTCTTCTGTTGAGAATTCTCTGTTCAGTTCAGTGCCCCATTTTTTAATTGGGTTAATTAGCATTTTGAAGTCTAGTTTCTTGAGTTCTTTATAAATTTTGGAGATCAGACCTTTGTCTGTTGCAGGGTTGGTGAAGATCTTCTCCCAGTCAGTAGGTTGCCTTTTTGTCTTAGTGACAGTGTCCTTTGCTTTACAGAAGCTTCTCAGTTTCAGTAGGTCCCATTTATTCAATGCTGCCCTTAATGTCTGTGCTGCTGGGGTTATACATAGAAAGTGATCTCCTGTGCCCATTTGTTGTAGGGTGCTTCCCACTTTCTCTTCTATCAGGTTCAGTGTGTTCGGACTAATATTGAGGTCCTTGATCCATTTGGACTTGAGTTTTGTGCAAGGTGATAGATATGGGTCTATTTTCATTCTTCTACAGGTTGATATCCAGTTGTGCCAGCACCATTTGTTGAAGATGCTTTCTTTCCTACCACGAGGGGTGCACCCAACCACTGAGACAGTGTGGCTGATCTATTGGGAGCTCTCCAAGACCAGCTGGACTGTGACGGAAGAAGCATGGGATAAAAACAGACTCTCTGAACATGGCGAACAATGGGGGCTGATGAGAAGCCAAGGACAATGGCCCAGGGTTTTGATCCTACTTCAAGTTCGGGCTTTTTGGGAGCCTAGCCACCTTGGATATTCACCTTCCTAGACATGGACGAGGGGGGAGGGCCTTGGACTTTCCACAGGGCAGGGAACCCTGACTGCTCTTTGGACTGGAGAGGGAGGGGGAGAGGAGGGGGGAGGGGGAGAAGGGTGGGACTAGGGGGAGGGAAATGGGAGGCTGGGAGGAGGCGGAAACATTTTTTTTGTTTTCTCTTTTTCTCAATTAAAAAAAAATAAAGCAGAATATAGTAGCCTTCAACACTGTCTTCAATCTTTTAACCCTAATGCCACAGAAGATTTATATTTAATATACAAAGCGAGAGAAGAATGTGAGTGCCTATTATTGTTAGGGCAATCAGAGCCTAGAGGCTTCGTTAGGCTACTTCCGGAATCAGTGTGGAAAGAGACAATCAGGAACTGCTAGAGACCCTCTTTGCTCAGTATCAGCACAGCTTGTGGAGGAGACCCTGAAAGAAATAGTTGTCAGGTTTAAGAATGGAACAAGGAATGAGAGGAGTCATTCCTAATGCAGACCTTTTTAATCTCCATGAAAACTGACAGAGATGAAGGAAAGATGGGAGGATGAGACAGGTATACAGTTAATGCTTTAAATTTCCAGAGATGTTGGGATCCCCAGATGCTGCTGGTCTCTGGGGTTGTCTGGGTATTGGGGAAATGGTGATTTGCTGCAGTATGAGTCTTTTACTATCACCATCACCACTAAATTACATCTCTTCAGCCCAGGGCACAATTCTACACCAAGGGAGGGTAGGGCAGCTCTGAGGATACACCTGCTGATCTATAACCTCTAATTCTGGTTGTCAGCTTGGGCCAGGAGACTTAGAGGAAGTTAGTAGTTAGTTTCATGTCTTACCAGTTTCTGAGAGGTACACAGAGCCCCCTACTGGACTGTGGATACTTACTTCCAATATCTTCAGTATAAGTATCCATTCTCCAATTATAGATTCTTGAAGAAAATGAGTTAAAGATTTTTGAGGGCTTTTTAAATTTATTTTTGATATAAATTATGTGTGCATGTGCGAAGACACACACACAGATCCCCAACAACACACATATACAGAGCCCAGTGCTATTGGATTCCCCAGAGCTGAAATTAAATCACCCTACATAAGTGCAAGGCATAAACTTGAATCTACTGCAAGATCACTATATTCTCTTAACCACTGAATCTTCTCTCCAGCCACCCAAAATCCTTTAAAATTATGCAGTCCTCCCAAGATAATATTACTGAAAACTAGTTTAAACACATAAACTGTGCTATATCAATAAATCTATTGTATTGTGTAAATACACTCTAACAGCATAGTGACAAATCTTCCCTTCATTCTGAAGTGTATTTTTATAAAGTCTAGAACTACTTTAATTGGTCATTCAATTACTTTTGTTATATCTTTTATTTAGCTGAACTTTTTTTCTGAAATAGTTCATGTAGGAAAGTTACAAATCACCAACCTTTATTAAAAGAATGAAGAGTACAGTAAGTCCTCTAGAATAGGCTCCTGTCTGGAAAAGACAATGGAGTGTAGGGGATTTAAAGACAGAGGCTGCAGTCACATCACACCTGCTGCATGCTGGAAGGTCTTTACAATGTTGCCTTTGCTCTTGTAAAACATCACACAGGACATTCCCATAGAGTTATAAAACAGTTTCCACATATCAGAACCCTTTCTCAATAGGGATTGGGACACCTTTTGGTGTCACAAAGCAATTTGTTAATGAAAATAAGTTGCCATTTGTTAACAGGCTAATGTAACTTCCAAATGGAAGAGATGCATGGACAGGGCAATCTTACTTTTTAAACCTAGGTCAATCCCAATGAAAAGGTATATCACTATAACTCTGTACCTTATACATTTAATTGAGAGTATCTTTATAAAATTATCATTTGCAGAAAAGGAAACGTTCTACATGTAAATCTGGAAATGTGAAGACTATTTAGATGGAAATAATCTGATTAAGTCTTACCTGAATCTCTCTCCACTCTTCCTATGCTATCTCTAGAAGGAGTATTGTAAAGGTACCAATGCATTCCATTCTTATGATACCTTTATGAGAGACAGTCATGACCTGCTTCCACGTGAATTGCAGATTTCATTCACATTCATTCCTTATCCTGAAAATGACTAGAGTGGAGGAAGCTGCAACTAAACAGAAAATAAAAATGTTTATTTATGCACAGGCAACCAGATGGAAGACAGCCTCCATGGTGAAATTCTTCGAAATGTTCCTTCTCTAAGGAGAATGTATTCAATATCTCTTGGTGGTACCATGATCAGTGCAATATATCAGCCTGAGAGAAACAGGGCAGAATGTTTCATGCCTGAGGACTATGTCATTTGGGGTCTCAAATGAGCATCCAAAATCATGAAGAGGATTATGCAGACCATATCACTTAGTGTACCTTTGTTCACAATCATAAACACTGCTGTTTTCATTTTTACAAAAATCAAATATGTCCTTTCTAAAGTTCAATAATTTTTCTACTTTTTGAAGAAAAAGGCTGCTGCTACCTTTCCTTTCTTTTAAATATTCATAGTTTCTTTTCATTTTATTTGAATGCTCATTGGTCTCTTTTAACTTTACTTAGTCCTGTGTTACATGAGGACATTTCCAGAAAAACATGTTAAGTACACTGAATGTATTCCCATCCAGAATTCCCTACTTCCCTATGGAATATAGTTTTCCAACACATTTTTTCATCCACTGTAATGGGTGCTAGAAGGAAAGGGCAGCTTTATGTCTCAGAGATGAGAAGGCAGAGCCAGATCTGATCATGATCGTTTCTTAGGCCCTGATGGGAAAAGTGGAAATTATATTGCAAAATACTACTATGGAATTTGAATCCATGGAATTACTATTCAAAGTCAAGATTCTAAAGACATAGATGTTAGGGAGTGAAGTAAATTTATTCTTGTATGTACAACCAAAGATAATGCTGGAGGGTATCTGATTTATTCCATTAAATATATTATTTCAGAAATTCATGTATAGGAAGAGGTTGTGAGGAGAGAAAATAAGATCCACGGGCAGTAAGGAAGTGTGCTGGGCAGTATCTTTGATAAACAAGGTTTCCATCTCCATATCTATCATCTGGTTAGCAGATGCAATTGCCCTTAAGTTTCTGGTTCATGTTTTTGGAACCCTTTATATGTACATACTAGCACTTTACTTCAAAGTAAATCACACACATGTGTTTTTTGTGTCAGTGGGGAACGCATTACTTGGCATTTGCTATACGGGCTCAAGGTAGAATAGATCTTGACAGTTCTTCTGGTAAGAATGAGGGAAGCAATTCCTCTTTTTTGAGCTGTCTTTTCAGCTTTAACTGCATACTTGTTAGACTGAAAAGACATTTCTTTTTTTTTTATTAACGATTTCTGTCTCTTCCCCACCGCCGCCTCCTCTTTCCTTCCCCCTCCCCCAATCAAGTCCCCCTCCCTCGTCAGCCCAAAGAGCAGTCAGGGTTCCCTGCCCTGTGGGAAGTCCAAGGACCACCCACCTCCATCCAGGTCTAGTAAGGTGATCATCCAAACTGCCTAGGCTCCCACAAAGTCAATAGGTGCAGTAGGATCAAAAACCCATTGCCATTGTTCTTGAGGTCTCAGTAGTCCTCATTGTCCGCTATGTTCAGTGAGACCAGTTTTAACCCAGGCTTTTTCAGGCCCAGGCCAGCTGGCCTTGGTGAGTTCCCGATAGAACATCCCCATTGTCTCAGTGTGTGGGTGCACCCCTCGCGGTCCTGCGTTCCCACATTGGAGCACCAGACTGAAAAGACATTTCTTATAGTTCACAAGCTCCATTATAGTATTAAGTGAGACCTGGAAAAGAGTGAGGAAAAGTGAGTAGAGATGTAATCAGAGTAGATGAGGTGTAGAGAATCTAAGAAAAAATTTAATCAAATAACAAAATGCACTTCTTTTCACAATGAATATATCCTAATAAATTTGCTAAATTTTAGGAACAAAATCTTTTATCTGATGGAATCTAAAGGTCACCACATATTCTGCTTGGTAGAGTCTGAGGAATGACACTCAGCAGTTCACATCTTACACATGCAGGCTTGTTCATTTTGTATTAGAAAACAAAGATCTTAGCAAAGGCCAGGGAAACAACTTTTCAAAGTGAACTAGGAAATGAGTTGCCACTGACACAGGAAAGAAGAGTTTGTGTCTTACTTCTCTTGTGCCCAGATTATGACCCCCAGGGAGACCATCAGAAACCAGAGAAGCCCAGACTGTAATAAGCAATGTTTATTTAGCATAATACAAACCAGTTCAGAACTCATCTCTAACACCATGTCATAGAGAGGTAGAGAGGAGTTAAAAGTTCCTCTGAGGTTAGTTATATGGGCAAAAGTCACAAGCAGCCCTTCTGGGTAGTCGGGGCAGGGGGGTCTGGCATGGGTGCAAGGTCTTTGCTCCCTCTCCCATCCTGCTTTGTCAGCTTGTTCTTTGTTTTCAGAGCAAGGTTACTCTGCTGTCTTTTATCTCCAGGTGGCTGAGCATCCTTGTGCTTTGGAATTTCCAGGGTGGGAGGGGGGAGAAGGCCACTATCTTTCTGGGAACAAGAAGCTAGTCCAGGTTTCTAATTTTAAAACATTTTGCTAGGAAATTTCTTTTTGTCACTCACGACTTCCTCATCTGCTTGTGTAGTTGTGAACCCTACTTGTACTATCCAAACACTGACAGTAGTAGTCAGCTTCATCTCCAGCCTGGACAGTGTTGATGGTCAGGGTGGCCTTGTTACCAGAGTTGGAGCAAGAAAATTGGTCTGGGATGCTAGAGGGGCATGTATTATCAGCATATACCACCAATATAGGGGCATGGCCTGGCCTCTGCTGGTACCAGTGATCATCTTTTTCTGAGAGTTTATCTCCAGAGAAGTTGATTATAGCTTTTAGGCCTACGTCTTCTGATAGTGAAGGAGATTGTATCAGTATATAGGAGGCCATGGAACCTGCAAGAGAAAAGAGAAGAATGCAGAGTATATTGAGCAATGTCATTCTAGGGCCAACTAAACACTCTACCAGAACAGAACTCAGGATTCAGGGCTGGGCAGCAGTGCCTTGTTCAGGCTGAAACAACAGACTGAATCCTTAGTAGGTCACCTGTGCAGAAAGAGATTAAAGGGAACAGGAGGAAGAGCCAGCCATGATGGAGATGCCACAAAGTTCTGGATCTTGGAAGTCTCAAAATAGCCAGACTACAAGGGCCTTTATTCTATTTAACGCCTTTTGAAGTTAGTGGATATTTGCTCCCTGGCTGAGGCTCCCCACTGAAGCCTCTGTGGAGAAAATACTTCAAAAATGTGATGCTGAAATTCATGAGAAACTGTGGAACCAAACTCATTCAAGTGTTTATATGCTGAGAATCTCCTCTAAGCTTCTGTGGTCTCTGACCACAGCAACCCTAATCTTACCCAGGATTGTCTCCTAACTGCTATAGGCCCAGCAATGCTGCACACCTTCCATGACCTTGTCTTTGGTGTGTACTTAGTCTTGTTGCTAAGTTACTACTGGCATCTAACTCAGCAAAAGCTGTAGTGTGGCTAGTTACCTTCATTTGCCTTCATTTCACTGGATTATGAGCTATATTTGTGATCCATTATTATTATTCCAATAAAATGTAGCCCTATAACAATGTAGCCTATAAAAATGTGCTATAAGAATTGATGTTAAGTACATATCTGTGTGATATTGATTATACAATCCTCTTTTTTGAGAAATCGTCAGAAGTCCAGCATCATTTCTCATGTTGAGCCTTCTTCCTCTCTGACTCCATTATTCTTAGAGGAGACTAGAATCCAGTTTCAGGAATTAATTTAAAAATCTTGTGCCAGTGACTTTGGAGGCCTTGTTAAAATTGTCTGAAACAAGACTTTCTGATAAGCACACTTTAGTTCTTGTGTGTGTGAAAGAGATCAAGGTTGGAATAAATTATGCTCTGGAAGGTGTTCAGTCAGGGGACCCATCAGGAAGAATGCTGACACTGAACCAATACAGATATTTTTTGAATCAGGTTAGTGTCCAGGTCATTCATGGTATTTCCAACAAACACTGATATTTATCCAGGGAAGAGCCCTGCTTGCCACCTTCCCTACTTTAGGCTGTAATACAGCCCATGTGCTTTAGTCTAATGACAAATCTGGCTATAGGTCAGAGGGGAAGAGCCCATGAGTATGCCTGTCTGCAAGTGCCCAGTAGAGCAATAAGTCAGAGGTGATGGCTTGACAGCCATGACAACTGTGAATCGCATGCAGGAGACTGTGATCCTGAGTGCAAGACCTATGCCCTGGGGGTCAGTTCTCCCACAATGAACTTCCCACTGTACTCAGAATGGTTTAATCAACGAATTAAGCAATAACGTGCTGCTGAAGCTCATGCCTGGTATTTTACTATGTGTGAGCCTTTGCTGAGTAAGCATCTCACCAAGCATAATTTCTGTCTGTGTCCTGAATGACATAGTTATGTGATCCTCAGAATGTCATCACTGGCATTAAAAACTGTCCCATGACACTTTTAAAAATCCTAGCCTTGCCTCACCTGCTCAACTTGCACTGCACATCTCTAGTCTTCCTTTTGGGTGCTCCTAGATGCTTCCCTGCCATGCTCTGCTGTTGGAAGAGTCTAACAACAGGAGCTTGCTTCACCTTAACTGGCCTCAAAGTACTTTGACCCTGAAAAAGTGCAAAGCAGGGATTCAGGCCTTACTATGTGTTGCTTCAATGGTAAGCAAGTGTGTGGCAAAGAAGATAGAGAATGTTCCTACAGGTAACCACAGGGGTAATATTCACACTCTACTCCATTGTGTGTATGTATGTCCACATATGTTTGTATGCATATATTTGTTTCATAAATGTATATCACATAATAGTATAGTTTTAGGACACAAGCAGAAAGCTGAACTTAGTGAGTAGTGACAAAGCCAGGAATTTCTCAGGAAATATATATATATATATATATATATATATATATATATATATATCCAGTATGTAGTATATATACAGTCTATATACAGGAGTATAGTGTTTACATATATATATATGGGATTTTAAAAATTCATAATTGAGCCCTGTGTTTGCATCTCTCTTTTTCTCTATCAAGCAATTCCCTCCATATCCCCTTTCCCAAACTCTTAATCTCTACTGTATTATTATTGCAAATATAGACATATTTATATGTATTTCTATATATAGATAGATGGATAGATAGATGGATAGATAGATAGATAGATGATAGATAGATAGATAGATAGATAGATAGATAGATAGATAGACGATAGATTCCTGAATTCATTCAATGGCACTCATATGTCATGTATTAATGTTTGTTTTTCTTTGATTTTGTGTATCACATTTTTTTTTTGTGACAGGGATGCTGTGTGTGTATTAGCTGACCTGGAATTTGTTGTGTAGATCAGGCTGGTCTCAAACTCAGAGACATACCTGCCTCTACTTCCCAAGTGCTAGGATTAAAGGCATGTGCCAGGACAGCTATAAACTCTTGATATGTCTAAAAGTCAATTCTGCATTAGATTCTAAATGTTGTAATAGCTGGCATGAAACATAATGCTATGTTTATCATTTCATATTAATTATTTAATCTTTTCAAACAGTAAAAATACTGGGGATAATTAATTTATGTCCAAGCAACAGAAAACTTTACAAAATGTTGAGAACATCTGTAATAAACTGGCCATTTTTGTGCTTAAGAAAGAAGAACGATACTACCCAATCCAATAAGAGTAGCTGGGTTTTAGAAGTGAAATCTGGTGTTCTGTCACCAATGTTCAGGCTCATTTTGTCATCCATCACTACCATTTTGATTGCTGTTGCTATTTGATTACACACTCCTCCAATTTTCTGATAGAGGAATTTAAATTCATCCTGGACACAAATGTGATGAAATTGGAGATCCCTGTTCTTTCAGACATGAAGGTTCTTGTCCCAGGGCATAGGCAAATGCACTACTGAGTCTCTTTACTTGGAATACTATGGGAAGGTTTTGATAGTTACATTTTTCTAAGGTAGTGTGAAGAGGACCTTTCATCACTATGAATGCAAGTCAGTAGAGATTAATCTTCTAGTTAAGCATCAACTCAATTTCTACATGTTCGATGACTTAAGAAACTGTTGTCATCAGACCAGGACCTGTCAGGTTGTGAACAGCAATCGATAGCCTTAAAACTGTTTTGTGATGTTAGCAGATTCTGTGGGTACCCTTTTGCTCAAAGGCATTAATTGTTCTTCTCCATGTCCCTCCTTCTCCCCTTTATCACATCCCTCACCGTTTAATATTTCTGTCCTTGTTTCCCTTTTTACTTTCCACAACACTATATTCCATTTCCCCATTTTTGGGATATCATATCCTCTCTGTTTCTATACAAGGTAACTGAATTCTCTGGATAATCAGATTGTATCCCACAGATTGGAAAGCTCAATGTTATCATCTAAGTATAAGAGAAAACATACAGTATTTGTCTTTTTGTGTCTGTGTTACTTCACCCAAAAACATTTTCATGTAGCTCTATTGATCAGTTCACAGTTTTGTTCTTTTTAAGAGCTCAATAATAGTCTACTGTGTAATTGTACCACATTTTTATTATCCATTCATCAGTTTCTAGAAATATAAGCTACTTCTAATTGATATCCATTATGAATAGAGAAGAAATGAACCTGGGTAATAAGTATCTCTAAACTAAGATGTAGAGTCCTTGCATCTATACCTAAGAGTGGCATAGCTAGGTTCTCAGGAATATCAGGATTTCCATAGTGGTTGTTTTTTTTGCAATTGTATTTTATTTTATTATTTTATTAATTATTTATTAAAGATTTCTGCCTCCTTCCCGCCAGCACCTCCCATTTTCCTCCCCTGGTATAGTCCCCCTCCCTCATCAGCCCAAAGAGCAATCAGGGTTCCCTGCCCTGTGGGAAGTCCAAGGACCACCCACCTTCATTCAGGTCTAGTAAGGTGAGCATCCAAACTGCCTAGGCTCCCACAAAGCCAGTACATGCAGTAGGATCAAAAACCATTGCCATTATTCTTGAGTTCTCAGTAGTCCTCATTGTCAGCTATGTTCAGAGAGACCGGTTTTATCCCATGCTTTTTCAGACCCGGGCCAGCTGTCTTGGTGAGTTCCCAATAGAACATCCTCATTGTCTCAGTGTGTGGGGGAATATACCCAAGAGATGCCCCATCATACAACAAAAGTATTTGCTCAACTATGTTCATAGCAGCATTGTTTGTATTCGCCAGAACCTGGAAACAACATAATGGTTGTTTTGATTTGAACTCCCATCAGCAATGAATCAATTTTCCTCTTTCTCCATATCCTTTCCTTAATTTTCTTTAAATTGTTTTATTAGCCTTTTCAATCAGAGCAAGGTAAGATGAAACTTCAAAGTAGTTTTGAATACATTTGCCAGATGACAAAAGATGTTCAACTTTTCTCAGTCAATATATTTTCATCTTCTAAAAATATATTTTCACTCTCTTTATTCTGTACCTTATTTTAGTTGATTTGTTTTCATGATATTGTGTTTTAGGTCTCTTTTTAAATTAAATATATCATAAATATAACCTATTACTAGATTATTTTTCACAACCAACTCATTTCTGGTCCTTCACAGTTTCTACCTATACAACATATCCCTTTTCTGTCTCATTGGAAAACCAACAGGCATATAAAAACATAACAATAATAATATTATTGATAGAACCAAACCATAATAATACAAAACAAATAGGAAAAAAGTGAAAAAAAAAAAGACGAGATGCTGATATACTCATAGTAACATGTTACATGAGGGCCTGCTTGTTGGGGTTTCTATCCTATCCTGTCCAGTTCCCACAGCCATTTAGGTCCCAAAGAAATCACACAGAGAGACTGCATTAGTTTATAAGCTGATTGGCCCATTAGCTCAGGCTTTGTATTATCTCTTATAACTTATATTAGCCCATTATTCTAGTATATGTTAGCCACATGGCTCAGAACCTTTTTTAAAACATAATTGACAGAATACAGAATTGTCCCACACCACTTCCCCCTCTTTTTTTTTAACAAAGAAAAGTATCCATAGTCTATTTTTTGGGAATGTGGGCATAGTATTCCAGGCTACTTCCTGCTGGTTGGGGGCACTGATAATCTTATGAGAACCAAAAGAAAATTTAGAATTATGACTTAAGTCCTGACTGGGGTATCCTGGGAGTCTTGATCATCTTGGGCAGCAGTCTTCAATCTGTTCTGAATGTAAAACTCAGACATCTGGGCCATCGGTTCCTACTCGAAATTTCTCAGGTGGTCTTCCTTGATTAAACCTGATTTTTCTTTAATCAGAATAAATTCACAGCCTCTCATTTAATGTGGAAATGAAAGCAAAGTCTCTTCTCCAAAGTAACATAGCTTTTGACTTCAATTTTGAAGTCCAGGTATTTTCAAAATACCTATCTTGGATTAATTGGGCAGCATTTATATACAAATATCTTTTAGCAGCTGTAGAGATGGGGGAGTGATAGTATGAGCAAAGGGATCAAGACCATGATAGGGAAACTCACAAAAACAGCTGACCTGTGCTAGTGGGAGCTCATTGGCTCTGGATTTACAGCTGCCCAATCTGTATCAGATCAAAGAAAGCCCTCTGAATGTGGGTGACAGTTGTGTGGCCTGGCAGTGGGGCCATTGGCTGTGGAAGCAGTATTTATTCATAGTGAATGAACTGGCTTCAGGAGCCCATTCCTTATGGAAGGAAAACTTTTTTTAGCCTAGATACATAGAGGAGAATATTGCTCTTGCCTCAAGTGATATGAAAGATTTTTCTTGACTCCCTATGGGAGGCCTCACCCTGTCTGAGGAAAGATAGGATGTTGGATGGGAGAAAAGTGGAAGGAAAGGCAAGAGGGAAAAGAAAGTGAACTGGGATTAGTATGCAAAATAAAAAGATTGTTTAAAAAATATAATAAAATTTAAAAACATAAAAGAGCCACTTTCATTTCAAATTTACATCATCTGTTAGACTTTCATGCTTTAACTCAGCCCCAGGTAAATTGAAGCCCAAATTATGTAATATGTTAATCACCACAAATAACTGTCTTCACCTAGTTTTAAACAAATAAAATAAAATATTGTCAGTTAAAGAACAGGATATTATGGGGGTCAAAATCAGTCTTTTGACACTTATAAATGACTACAGGATGCAAGAAAAGAAACTCCTGTGATGAAGGCATGTTCAGTCTTCAGAAGGTATTGCTTAAAATCATATGGAAGTTAAATGAGCTTTTACAAGTCAATGATCAACTCAAAATAGGTGGGCATAACTTAAAAAAAAGAAATGCCTGGCATTGGTCAACATGTAAAAAAGAATAAACATTAATTCATGAATTCAGTTGGTATGTTAATGTCGATTTCAGAAAGATACTAAAGCTGGTGTTAGAGCATCTGAAAACACAGCATCTAGGGCAGGACAGATGGCTCAGTGGTTAAGAGCTCTGACTATTCTTGCATAAGTTCCCAGGTCAGCTCCCAGCACCCACATGTCAGCCTGGAATCTCCTAGAATTCCAGTGCCAGAGTTCTGGCACTCACAGGCAAATGCCTACACATAGAAATGTGCAACACACACACACACACACACACACCCTAAAATGTATCAGGGAGTTTTCTAAGAGATTGAATTTCTGTATGAATATCAGAAACTGCACCCATAAAGTCTCACCACATGAGCTCTGACAAAAGACATGAACAAGGATGACAGGAATAAGCCTGCCACAGTGGATAGGGAGAGCTCAGGAAAAATCAACCCTATACAAAAAAAACTTCAGACATTTACACAATGCTGAAATGAAAAGAAATAGCCCTACTCAGGGAAGAGGACATCAATCAGATATTGATAACAAATGCTCAGCCATGAAAACAATCAAACAAATAGCTTTCTAAATCTGAGCATTCTTTATTTAGAAATGCATATATATTAATGTATACATACATATAGACATACAAACAATTAGGTGTATCCATATACACATAAATTTAGTTACATATATTTGCATACATATGTATATGAGTATAATAGCATTTAGTACAAAAAGAGTTCATAAATTAGAAAGAGAACAAGGAAGGATGTCTGGGAGGGCTTTGAGGGACAAAAGAGATGGGGGATACACTGAAACTAAAATTTCATCAAAAAATTGAAAAATTAAGAATATATATTTAAAATAAAAGTAACATGTAGGATAGCTCATGCCTCTAATCCCAGCACCTTAACATTAGTTCAGTGTGTGTTTCAGGTCAACCTAGTCTACATAAAGAGATATTGGCTCAATACATATATAATGAAAAAATAATAAATGATAAAGATCTAGAGTAAAGCAAACTTTTTGTGGTAGAGAAACAATACATGATAAGAGTACATGTCTTAGAAAATGACAGGTTCTAATAAAATCTTCTTTTCTACTCTACTGTAGCAGTTCCTCTTTTCTCTTGCTAAAAACACAATGTTTGCCTTTATCTTTGTTCTCTTATTTATAATATCTCTTACTTTACTTATCCCACTAGACTCTGTCATGCTTCCAAAAAGACTTTTCTTGATCCCTACAAAGAGGCTGAGCTTGAGGAACTGGTGTTTTCTATCTTGTTTCTCTCCAGGAAGGACATAGATCCTGCTCAAGGCTTTTGTCTTTTCTGGATTCAGGATTTAGTACTTTTAGCTCATAAAGTCACTTTTTGCCCCTTTGCTGTGTGGGAAAAATTATCTATCTAAATAAGAGAATGGCAATCCATTTTGAACAAAAGTATTCTAAGAAAATTAATGCAAACAATTATTGAGTCTTCCTCCACAAATTTACCCAGTAACTGATACAGAAGACACTAGTGGAATCTTTGCTTCTTTAACATCAACACTTTAACTGGGAGCATTCAGGACTAAGGATGATTTCAGAATGAAGAGAGCTTCACACTAGCAATCCAGTGACTTGTGTGGTGAATTAGGAGGATCAGGTACAGAGTTGTGCACTCTGTGGTGATGACATTCCAGTTCCCTGCTCCATGAGGCCCTACAGCTCACACTGATCCTCTCCCTGGCCTTTCATTCTCTCTCCAACCCAGTTTATGAGAGAGCAGTGTCTCATGAACATGCACCCCTCTTCCCCTATGTCAGTCTTATATACTACAGCTCAGATATGGTCTTTATTTTATTTATTTATTTATTTATTTATTTATTTATTTATTTATTTATTTGTTTTTATTGGAAAAAATTTCCGCTTCCTCCCAGCCTCCCATTTCCCTCCCCCTCCTCTCATTCCTCTCCCCCTCCCCCTACCCCTCTCCTCCTCCCTCTCCAATCCGAAGAGCAGTCAGGGTTCCCTGCCCTGTGGAAAGTCCAAGGTCCTCCCCCCTCCATCCAGGTCTAGGAAGGTGAACATCCAAACTGGCTAGGCTCCCACAAAGCCAGAACATGAAGTAGGATCAAAACCCAGTGCCATTGTCCTTGGCTTCTCATCAGCCCTCATTGTCTGCCTGTTCAGAGAGTCCGGTTTTATCCCATGCTTTTTCAGTCACAGTCCATCAGGCCTTGGTGAGCTCCCAATAGATCCGACCCACTGTCTCAGTGGGTGGGTGCACCCCTCATGGTCCTGACTTCCTTGCTTATGTTCTTCCTCCTTCTGCTCCTCATTGGGACCTTGGGAGGTCAGTCCGGTGCTCCAGTATGGGTCTCTGTCTCTATCTCCATCCATCACCAGATGAAGGTTCTATGGTGATATGCAAGATATTCATCAGTACACGGAAACTGTATTCTTTTGAACACTGCCTGGCCCGTTAGTTCCAGCCTCTTATTGGATAGCCCTTACATATTGATCTAACCCATCTCTAATAATCTGTGTAGCCCATGAGGTGGCTTACCAGGGAAGATCTTAACCTGTGGCTGTGTCGGATGGCAGAATCATGGCGACTGTCTGACTCGGCTTCTTTCTCCCAGCATTCTGTTCTGTCTACTCCACCTACCTAATTTTCTGTCCTATCAGGGCCAAGCAGTTTTCTTTATTAATTAACCAATGAAAGCAACAGATAGATACAAGACCCACCTCCATCATTTGAGCTTCTTATTTTGTTTCCTGTCTGTGACTTCCTTATCCTGAAAGAACTATAATCTCCCTATGAATTCTTTTTTCTGTGAGTTGCCTTTGCCATGTGGTTTTATATAAGGAATAGAAAAGTAACTAATGCAGTAGACAGTAAATCACTTGATAGGGAGGTAAGCTCTAGAGGAATAGTGGAGAAACACAAAGTAGTAGAAAAAGGCAGGCTTGGGGCTCTGGGCACCACGTAAAGAAATAACCAAAACAAGATAAAAAGTTATGCAATTCTAAGTAAGGGCTTAGAAAGGTGGGAAAACACATAATAATCTCCTGTCTTCAAGAAGGATTGGCTGGTTTGGGTTTGTGATCTAAGAGAACCTCTTAGCATAGGGTCTAACATAGGATTCTGCTCAACAAGGTCTACAATCATACCACTCTGAATGCACCTGACCTCATCTGCTCAACAAGTTGGGTTTCAGAGGTTTCTCCAGGAAAGTATAATTCTGGCCTTTTCACTGAAATCCTATACAAAAGAATGATGCCCTGATACACTTGAAATATGATCCCTTTATAATAACTTTGTGGGATTTTGTTGTTTGTTTGTTGTTTTGTTTTTGTTTTCTATTCACGTTGTCTTGTTATTTCATTGGTCATTTTTAGTCCAATGTGAGATTTTAAAGATGGACTCAGTGTGGACAAACGAAGGCCTTAATACTGGTATAGAAAAGTCATATGTAAGTATTTTGGCAGAGATTAAGCCATATGGTTGTAACTTTATCCTTCCTTCAAAATATCTGGGAAGGCTTACTGAGTAAAAAGAACTGTTGGGAACGATATGGAAAAGTTTGTATATATTTAAGAACAATGCTCAACCATCATGGCTGTTTCTATTATATTGTCATGAGTCTAGGAGGACCTACCACACTGCCTCATAAATGTTATTAAACCATACTGCTCAGGAATTTGCTAAAGTTAAAGTACATAGAACATGTGAGAGGATATCAATCTTCAAACAAATAGACATTACTATGAACATTGGTGAATAACAACAAGAGCATTAAGCCCAATTTTCTAACTTCCAAAAAGTTCTCACCTCCTCATCTCTGTACACATGAGATTTGATTTTCATAGTCATTAATTTTACAGAGCAGTTCTCTCTACACAAAACCTGCCTTTCCTCTCTTTCACAAGAAGCTCAGAAGCTAGAACTATTATCTATCACCTTAAGTAATAACAGGAAAATATCCTAGGAATATGACAGGTAAGAACTTCAGATGATCCTTTTCAAAATCATAGGCTAGCTTTCCTAGCAAGAGAGGAAAATAGTTCCTGTCCTGCTTCCTCATTTATCTGGTTCACTGTGCTCACCCGAATACTCCACTAGTGAGATAATCTACACCACAGAAATAGTCAGCTTCATCTTCAGGCTGAATGTTGGAGATGCTTAAGTAGCGATGAGCCCCAGAGCTGGAGCCAGAGAAGCGATCGGGGATCCCATCTCCCTTGCTGTGGTTTCCATTATCATAGAGATACATCAGATACTTAGGAGGTTTGCCTGGATGTTGCTGGTACCATCCAATGGCGTAGATGGTATACTCACTACTCAAGGTGCAGGTGAGTTTGACTGAGGAACCCAAGGAGGCTGAGGCTGTGGGTGACTGAGTTACCACAGGTTGGGAGAAAGACCCTGGAATAGAGAAACACATTACCTCCTAGGGTGAGAGAAGAGGAGAGAATTACCTTGTCATTGGTTTCCCTCAACTGGCATCAAAGTGCAAATGATTCTCCTGACCTGTACAATGAAAGAGGAAGCAGAGGAGAAGAATCCAGGCCATGGTGCAGACACCACTGAGCTCTGTTGAGACAGACATGTGTGGATCTCTGTTATACTTAACCATTACTCAGACATCTGACAGGGCCCTTCCTACAAATATGCAAATTTATCTTGGTCAAGAAAATTCCTACTTAGGTGTTTGTGTCATCAAATGTGAGTGTCACTTCCTTCCTGAGTCTGCCAAAGAGATCTCAGTAGCCTCAGCTCAGGGCCTATTGAATCATGAAGAGTCATAAAGAGATAGATGTTTGTATTCTCAGTTTTGAGTCTCCAGATACTTCCGTGGATCCTATGAACCCCTACTGAGCAGGTTTAGTTCTGTCATAACTGTGAGCACCATACTTTCCCAAGGCTTTGACTACTAAGCATTTCTGATCAAGAACAGACTGAGTTACCTCCTCTGAGGCTGACTTTTACATCTTTTCTTTAATTTTCTTCTCCCCAGTAAGAGCACTCGGTAGACCAGTGTCCTTACCCTATAGCTTATGATACCCACAAGACAGATGTCATATATCAGATTTGCTATTGTTTAAATATTATATTATGATAAATAACAGTAGAAAAATTACAGTTATGAAATAGCAATGAAAAATGTTATGGTTTGGGTCACCACCAAATTAGAAACTGTACTAAGGAGTCAGCACATTAGAAAATTTGAGAACCAAAGTTATAGACCTTAATTTATGGTGATATCTTTATTCAGGGGCTTTTCCTACTTATTCTGAGGACAGAGAAATTTACTCCATGAGCCCCTTCTCAGAATGCTCAAGAATCCAGACTTATTCTGTCTACTTGGTTCTTCAGCAGATTGACCGATAGAGACACACTGATGAATACTAGTATCTAGAATGATTAATATTACACTGCATGAATCTCTTGATGCATTATAAATAAAAAAATTGAAAAATAACATGGCAATACAAAACAAAATTATAAAGAAAAAAATTGGAGGAAACACAGTGAGACTGTATTTGTACTTAGGTAAGGATTACAGAATATTGATAAAGAATGTCTATGTGATGTTGTGAAAAATACACTCATTGACACCTGCCTACTACTTATGTGATAGAAAAGGTATATTTAACTGACAGATCTTTATAAGGATAGATGATCACACAAGGGAACAGCTCTAAATTGAAGGCAAGAATTCATGAATCATGATAGGAAAAATGATGAATCATGATTAGTCATTGGAGAGGTTGGGCAGAAGTAAGAGGAATGTCAGTATGATGTGTGTTTGCTCAGTTATGTTTTAACTTATGCATGATTAAAGGAACTATCTCCCTAGGTTGACTTTGTCAAACCACCAATACACCAGGCTAAGGGAATATGCAGGAGAGGAGGTGTGTGGAAAGAGCTTAAGAGTCAGATACAATGGATGCCTCCAAGGAAACAGCATCTTCCAGATACAAGACTGCTTCACATGTGAAGTCATAGAAACTATGAAAGCAAGCATGTAAGACCAGCATAGGTTCAAATCAGACAAATAGCCAACACCAAGAAATAGAAGTAATCAAGTAGTCATAACCTTAGCCGGAATTTATTTGCAATAGATAACACGGGAAAGTGAAAATCAGTTATCTCCAATGGAGTGTTACTGAAGTATAAAAAACACTACAGGGCAGGCCTCATAGCAAGAGGTAGTTAGTCAATAGTAAACAGACTCTATAGTGTGTTTGTTTGTGTGTGTGTGTGCACTTTTTGTTTTTCTTTAGTCTGATTAATTTCCCCATTTCACTATGTCTATTTTGTTTTTGTTTTTCTGTTGTTGATGCTTTATTTTTGTGTGTGGGGTCTGTTTTGTTTTGTTTGAAAGAGAAAGAACATGTACTTGGGTGGGTAAAGAGCTGGAGGGATCTGGGAGGATCTAGGGGAAGGGAAAGTATATGATCAAAATATATTGTATGAAAAGAATTTTAAAAGAGAATCTGAAGATGAAATATTAACTGACAAATGACAAAAACAATAGAAATAAAGAAATAGAAAGGAAGAAAGAAAAAGAGAGAGAGAAAGAAAGAGAAAGAAAGAAAGAAAGAAAGAAAGAAAGAAAGAAAGAAAGAAAGAAA
>JABTXL010003289.1:3333385-3350304 GCA_025134845.1 Neodon shergylaensis
AAAGAAAGAAAGAAAGAAAGAAAGAAAGAAAGAAAGAAAGAAAGAAAAGAGGGAGGGAGAGAGGAAAGGAGGGAGAGAGAAACAAAGGAAAAAAAGAAAGAACCTAGGGTTCTGTTATCCCTTGTTGAATACATGTGCAGAACTATAGACACTGTATTCCACTCAGAACCTACTCAACAAATAGATGGCTCTGGTGTGGAAAGTCCTTCTGTATATGTGTTTTTATTTGATAAATGAATAAAGAAGCTTCTTGGGTTCAAATCAGACAAATAGCCAATAGCATGGCAAAATAGAGCAAGGATGGAATTCAAAGCAGAGATAGAAGAGAAAGAAGGCAGAGTTAGAGAGTTGCCATGAGGCTGCCAAAGGAATCAGATGCCTCAGAACCTTACTAGTAGACTAAGAGCCTTGAAGTGACAATGTTAAGAGTTAGCTAAACATATGCCTAAGCAAGTGGTAGAGAAGTGTTGCAATTAATACAGTTTTTGTGTGATATTTCAGGTCAGGGTTGCTGGAAATGAACAATCAGCCTCTGCCTACATGGCTCAGTATGTGAGAATACTTGTCAAGTCTTACAATAGGTATTGATTCCTGAAACTACCACTGTAGAAGGAATGAGTCAAATTACACAAGATGTTCTGTAGGTGTCACACTCATGCTGTGGTATTTACTCACACACACACACACACACACACACCTTAAATCATTAAATAAATATGTAACTAACTAATTAATAGATAATTTAAAATCTCATGATTCTTTCATGACTATTTTGCTATTTTTCCCGCCTGTGGTTTTCAGTTTATATTAGGCATTTCTTTGATATTATTGACATTTAAATATTGATGTGACTTACTTGGGAAGGAAGACTTCACAAGTAAAGGATGGCAGAACCCAATTCAGACCTACAGATATACGGGGTTCATGTGCATCTTGAGATTTAATAAGTATTGAATTAACACAGGCTACAAACTATTGTGATTCGGCTTATGGACTTTTCCTTTTTCTTCTATTTATTGTTTCTAGTACCATGTATAACAAAAGAATTCCCTGACTTTCATTCTGTGCCTTAAATGACAAGATTAACTTTCTTAAGGTTTCCTATTAAAAGTGACAGACATATCCTTCACTGTCATATAGTTCACCAAGTGTTCAAAATTGAGTTTCTAATAACAAAGTAATACTTGTGTGACCACACATTCTTCACAGGTGGCTGCTATTGAATAAAATACATCTACTAGAAGCTGCATTACTATGTCCTTGTTTACAGTACTAAAATATTGAAAGAGGAGAAATAAATTTATGATTTAAGACTGAAAATTGTTTAACATTAGAGTTTATTTGCAGTCATAAAGCAAGAAATAAGAGCCAATGTGTCAATATGTTTAGGAATAAATGTGAGGGAAAAAGAAAGAAATGTGCACAAATTCAAAAATATTTTACAAATTATTGCCTAGTTTGTTAGTTCCTGGAAAAGGCAGCAACAACATATCAACCTATAAAAAGAAGGTTAATACAAGTGACTTGTGTTATCATATACTGATTTCTGGAGGACAGATTTGCAAAACTGATTCATTTAAATTGTTCACCTTGTCTTGATTCAATTTTGATATATGGTATCTATCTAAAAGAAAATGTCTGTTTTTTTACATTTCCCAATTTTTTTGAAGTACAGGCTTTTGTAGTAACACCTAATGCTTCTCTGAATTTCCTCAGTGTCTGTTGTTATGTCCCCCTTTTCGTTTCTGATTTTGTTAATTTGTATGTGCTCTCTCTACCTTTTGATTAGTTTGGATAGAGGTTTCTCAATCTTGTTGACTTTCTTAAAGAACCAGCTCTTTGTTTTGTTGAGTCTTCTTATTGTTTTCTGTATTTCTATTTTGCTGATTTCAGCCCTCAGTTTGATTATTTCCAGTCTTCTACTCCTCCTGGGTGAGTCTGCTTTTTTTTTCTAGAGCTTTCAGGTGTGCTGTTAAGTTGCTAATGTGAGCTTTCTCCATTTTCTTTTTAATGTGGACACTTAGTGCTATGAACTTTCCTCTTAGCACTGCTCTCATAGTGTCCCAAAGTTTTGGATATGTTGTGCCTTCATTTTATTTTAATTCTAGAATATTTTAATCTCTTTCTTTATTTTTCCTTGACCCAGGGAAGGTTCAGTAGTTGACTGTTCGGTTTCCATGAGTTTGTAGGCTTCCTTCGAATAGTATTGTTGTTAAATTCTAAGTTTACTCCATGGTGATCCAATAAGACACTGGTGGTTACTTCCATTTTTTTTAATCAGTGGATGTTTGCTTTGTTACTGAGTATGTAGCAATTTCAGAAAAAGTTCCATGAGATTCTGAGAAGAAGGTATATCATTTTCTGTCTGGAGAGAACCTAGCCCTATTATTCTTAGGTTTGGTCTTTTCAATGTGTCTCAGATTTCCTGAATGTTTTGTGTTAAGATTTATTGGATTTAGTGTTTTCTTTGACCAATGAGTCCATTTCCTCTATAGAACCTTCAGCACCTGAAATTCTTATATCTCTTGTATTCAGATGATTATACTTTTCTCTACAGTTCCTGTTCATTTACCCAGAATTTCCACATCCACAATTCCCTCAGTTTCTGTTTTCTTTGTTACCTTCATTTCAGTCTTCAAATCTTGAACTGTTTCTTTCACCAGTTTGATTGTTTTTTGTTGGTTTTCTTGGATAACTTTGAGGGATTTATTAATTTATTCTGACTTTTTGTTTGTATTCTCTTCCATTTCTTTAAGGGAGTTTTTCATTTCCTCCTTAAAGGTCTCTATCATTTTCATAAAATTACACCATTCACAATGGCTAAGATCTAAAACATCAATGATAGCTTATGCTGGAGAAAATTTGGATTAAGAGGAACACTCATTAATTGTTGGTGGGAAAGCAAACTTTTGCAACCACTTTGGAAATCAGTATGGTGGTGTCTCAGAAAATTGGGAGTCAACCTACCTCAGGATCCAGCAATACTACTCTTGGAAATATTCCCAAAAGATGCTCAATCATGCTATAAAAATATTTGTTCAACTATGTTCATAGCAGCATTATTTGTAATAGCCAGAACCTGGAAACAACCTAGATGTCTTTCAAAAGAAGAATGGATAAAGAAGTGTGGTGCATCCACATATTAGAGTACTACTCAGTGGCAAAAAAACAACAACATCTTGATTTTTGCATGCAAAAGGATGGAACTAGAAAACACCATCTTAAGTGAGATAACTCAGACCTAAAAATATGAATATAATATATACTTACTCATTAGTGGATACTAGCCTAAAACAAAGTACATTGAGCCTATATTTCATGATCCTAGAGAAGCCAAATAATAAGGTGAACCCAAAAGAAAAGCATATATAGATCCACCTGGAAATTGGAAGCAGACAAGATTGCCTGACAAAATTTAGTAGCATGTGGGTGGGGGGTAGAAGGAAGAGGAGAAGGGGAAGAGGACGAGAGAAGGGAAGAGTTGGGAGAGCTTGAGGGAATGAGATAGTTGAGATGGAGGAAGGACAGATATGAGAGCATAGAAAAAGATATCTTGATTGAGGGAGCCATTTTGGTGTTAGCAAGAAACCTGGCTCTAGAAAAATTCCCAGGGATATACAAGGAAGACCTAAGCTAAGACCTTAAGCAATAGACATGAGGGTGCCTGAACTGGCCTTGCCCTGTAGTCAGACTGATGATTTATCTTAAATATCACCATAGAATCTTCGTTCAACAACAGATGGAAACTGAGGCAGAGACCCACATAGGAGCACTGGACTGAGCTCCCAGGGTCCAGTTGAAGAGTAGAAGGAGGGAGAATATGAGCAAGGAAGTCAAGACCATGAGGGGTTCATCCACTGAGACAATTTGCCTGAGCTAATGTGAGCTCACCAACTCCAACTGGACTGGGAGTGAATGAGCATGGGATGAAACTAGTCCCTTTGAATGTCATTGACAGTTGGGGCAGACTGAGGTGTCAATGATAATGACACTGGGATTTGTCTCCACTGCATGTACTGGCTTTTATTATTCTGTTTTCATGTATATCTTGCTAAACCTGGATGTACTGGGGAGGGCCTTGGACTTTCCACAGGGCAAGGTGCCTTGCCCTCTCTTAAGATTGAACAGGGGAGGGGGGAAAGGTGTATGGAGGGAGAGGGAAGGAAGTGGGTGGAGGGGAGGAAGTGGGAAATTGGATTGGTATTTTCCAAATTAATAAAATATAATAATAAAAACAATGAGAAATCTTAATAAACTACAGAAAGGAGGTAAAATAATGGACTCCTTAAGCTAAGCACCCTATGGCCTCTTCCCTCCCTCCCTGTCCCTATTGTTTGTGGACAATCTTAGGTTATCATTGGTCAGCAGCTACAGAGCCCTATATGCACATCAGTCTTCATGTCAATCTAACTCTACCTCCCCATGTTCTCAGAGCAATATTAGGAAGGTACAGGGACTCACTAGCTTCAGCTTAGGGTCATCTGACTCAATTCATCTGCAACACTACTTACAATCTTATAATGAGATTGTATACAATGGTACTCAGATTTATCACATCGCCATATCTTCCCTAAGGAGCAGAATGTTAATCTAATATCAAGGAAGAAATTACATCATTTATATTATTATAATATAGATGAGATATTAAGGGATATCAATTAAGGGAGCCATTTTAGGATTGGCAAGAGACTTGGCTCTAGAGGGGTTCCCAGTTGTCCACGTGGATATCCCCAGCTAGGTCCTTGGGGATTAGAGGAGAGGGTGCCTGAACTAGCCTTGTCCCATAGTCACATTATGACTATCTTGAATATCACCATAGAATCTTCGACCGGTGACAGATGGAGATAGAGACAGAGACCCACAATGGAGCACTAGACTGAGCTCCCAAGGTCCAGTTGAAGAGCAGAAGGAGGGAGAATATGAGCAAGGAAGTCAGGACAGTAAGGGATTGGTCTACCCACAGAGACAGTGTGCCTTATCTAATGGGAGCTCACCAAAGCAAGCTGGACTGGGACTGAACAAGCATGGGATCAAACTGGACTATATGAATGTGGCTGATAATGAGGGCTGACTGAGAAGCCAATGATAGTGGCACTGAGATTTGTCTTTCCTGCATGTACTGGCTTTTTGGTATCCTAGTCTGTTTGGATGCACACCTTCCTAGGCCTGGATGGAGGGGGAAGGGCCTTGGACTTCCCACAGGGCATTTACCCTGCCCTCTCTTAGGACTAGAGGGGGAGAGCAGAGAGTGAGTAGGGGGGCGGGAGGGATATGGGAGGAGGTGAGGAAGTGGAAATTTTGAATGGTATCATTTATAAAGCAATAGAAATTTAAAAAATAATGGACATATATTAAATGAAATATAAATTAATTATATATGTTATATAGAGTATATTGATTATACTTTATATTAATTACATATAGCATAACATATATTTACATGGTAATTAATTATATTATGTAATATATAATATATATAAAATAGTATGCATTATTATATGCCATATGTTATATATTATTGTAATGTCATTATATATTAAAATATATATCTTCATACTTTTAAAGCTATACAATGAATTTCATTTCCTGCAAATGAAAGATAATATAACAATAGTTGTAAAATAGGAATGAACTCTACTTTGATCTAGTAGTAAAAAGAACTCACACAGAACATTGTGAAGACTGGAGATCTGTTGACTCTAATCTTACAAATATGTAAGAGAGAAATAAAATACTTTACTTCTGGTTTTATGTTTTTATTCTATATTGTGACAGTTGAGAAATATCTCCACTTTTTAATTCTAAATAAACACAAATGAAGGAAGATATTTTCCTTCACATTCTTGTCTGTGAAGTGTTATATTAAGGATGAAACATTGCCTGCCCATGGAATCCCACTATCGCAGGACAGTTCTTACACTCAGGTTCAGGCAAATGTGCATTTGTCTTGCTTCTCCATCTGTGTCTCACTGCGCTGAGTGCCTCTTTAGTGCAGCATGCAGTAGCCCTTAGCACTTTCTTCAGTCTAGTAACCCTAAAGCACAGACCAAGACTATACTTAAGTTAAACACTGACAGGGAGTGTGAGTGCCTGGTAATTGTCAGATGAATCAGAGCCTAGAGGCTTGACCAGGCTACTTCTGGAGCCAGTGTGAAAGGAGACAATCAATAACTGCTAGAGATCCTCATTCCTCAGCATCGCCACAGTTTGTGCAGGAGACCCTGAAAGAAAGAGCTGTTAGGATTAAGAATGAAGAAAGGATTCAGAGAAGTCATTTCAAAAGCAGGCCTTATTAATCTCCATGTAACTTGACAGAGATGGAGGAAAGACAGAAAGGTGAAACAGGTGTCCAGGTCAGATGCTGCTGGTCTCTGGGGTTTTCAGGGTACTGGGGAAATGGTGATTTGCTGCAGTATGAGTCTTTTACTATCACCATCACCACTAAATTACATCTCTTCAGCCCTGGGCAAAATTCTACACTCAGGAGGGAGGGGCAGCTCTGAGGAAACATCTGCTGTCTTGTAACCTCTAATTCTGGATGTGAAATCGGCCCAGGAGATTAAATTCGAGTTCAGAGTTAACTTCAGTGCTTGTCAGTATCTGAGAAGTTCACAGTGCCCTCTGCTGGACTATGGATACTTACTTCCAATATCTTCAGTAATAACTTTTCATTACCCAACTATAGAGATTACTAAAAAAAAGTTTCAGATTTTTTTGCCTTTTTGATTTATCTTTATTATAAATTATGTGTGCAGGTGTAAACACAAACACACAGACCCCCCCCACACACACACACACAGACATACACAGAGGCCAGTGCTGCTGGATTCCCAGGAGCTGAAATTAAAGGCAGTGATGAGCTACTCTACATAAACACAAGGAATGAACTTGAATCTACTGTAAGGTCAGTATGTGCTCTTAACCACTGAACCTTCTCTCCAACCACCAAAAATAATTTAAAATTATGCATCTCTCCCAAAATAATATTACTTAAAATTAGCTTGAACACAGACTTGCTAGTCAATGAATCGATTATATTGTGTAAATATATTGTAACAGCATAGTGACAAATCTTCCCTTCATTCTGAATTGTATTTTTATAAAGTCTAGAACTATTTTTACTGGGAATTTGATTACTTTGGTTATATCTTTTATTTAGCTATAGTCTATTATTTTTTTCTGAAATACCTCATGAAAAAAGTTACAAGTTTCCAACCTTTATTAAACCAATTAAAAGTACAGTGAGGTCCCTCGAATAGTTTTCTTCCTTGAAAGACAAAAGATGGTAGCAGATTTAAGACAGAGGCTGAGTTCATGTTACACCTGTTGCAGGCTAGAAGGTATTTACCATGTAACCTTTGATCTTGCAAAACATCACACAGAACAATTCCTATAGAACTAGCAAACAGCTTCTACATTATCAGGACCCTTTCTCAATAGTGACTTGGGTCAAGTTGGTGTTGTAGAATGGTTTATTAAAGAAAGTAAACTTTCGCTGCCATTTTCTTCCTTTTGTCCCCTGAGCTGCGGCCCTGTGAAATTCCTTCTGGACGGGTGAGTGTGTGTGATCCAGGGGCGGTCTGTCCCAGGGGAGAGCACAACCCCCCTTCCCGCTGCTCCTTCTGCAGGGCCTTCTTTCTTACTCACGACTCAGCCCCCCAGCACCCTCCCCCCAACCCTGCCCTGTTGTAAGCGAGCCAAGCACCTCCAGCTTGGGTGCTCCTGGCTCCCTTGTGCTCTCCTGGACCCCGCCCTGCCTGTCATTTTCTTCCTTTTGTCCCCTGAGCTACGGCCCTGTGAAATTACTTCTGGACGGCCCCCCAGCACCCTCCCCCCAACCCTGCCCTGCTGTAAGCTAGGACCAATGCTCAAGAGCAATTTTAAGCTCCTACACTAAGGCTTGGGCCACCAGGCGGCCAGGTTTAGGTGCTGAGAAGTTCCATCTGGACGGCCTGCCTGCAGCAAGCATGTCAGGCCCTTTGTTTACGAGCTACCCAAGCAGCACGGAGAACCAATCCGGGCACCAGGAGAGTCATCACTGGGGCACTAGGAGAGCCATCACTGTGGAGCGACATCACTGGGAAGGTACAACAGTGGGCAAGGAGACCTGATCCTGTAAAAGAAGATCCATAGAGGAGCATTCGGAGGAAGAGATGGGCAGGCGCCAATGCAAGAATTCACCCAGCAATCTGAAGAACAACATGAAACCACCAGAACCCAGCGACCTCACAACAGGAGCACAGGAACACCTTAACCAAGAAGAAGCAGAAAAATTTGACTTTATGAAAGTGATTGATGCCCTTAAACAGCATGTAAAAAATGCCCTGGTAGAAATGGATGAGAAGTATAACAGAAAGTTTGAAGAATTGAATAAATCAGTGAATGATACCCTAGGAAACCAAGGAAAAACAATCAAACAGATAATGGAAACAGTTCAAGACTTGAAAACTGAAATGGAGGCAAAGAAGAAAACACAATCAGAGGGCCGGCTGGACATGAAAAATTTAGGTAAACGAATAGAGTCTACAGAAACAAGCATAACCAGCAGAATACAAGAGATAGAAGAAAGAATCTCAGATGCTGAAGATAACATAGAGAAAATAAATGCACTGATCAAAGAAAACAGCAAGTCCAACAAGTTCTCATCGCAAAACATTCAGGAAATATGGGACACAATAAAAAGACCAAACCTAAGAATAATTGGAGTAGAAGAAGGAGAAGAAGTGCAACTCAATGGTCCAGAAAATATATTTAATAAAATTATAGAAGAAAACTTTCCCAACCTAAAGAAGGAGGTACCTATGAGGGTCCAAGAAGCATACAGAACACCAAATAGGCTGGATCAAAAACAAAAAAAAAAACCATCTCCTCGCCATATAATAATCAAAACACAAAGCATTCAGAATAAAGAAAGAATATTAAGAGCCGCAAAGGAAAAAGGCCAACTTACTTATAAAGGCAAACCTATCAGACTTACACCAGACTTCTCTATGGAAACCATGAAAGCCAGAAGGTCCTGGATAAATGTACTATAAAAACTAAGAGACCACGGATGCAAGCCCAGACTACTATACCCAGCCAAGCTTTCGTTCACTATAAATTGAGAAAACAAAATTTTCCAGGATAAAAACAAATTTAAACAATACGTAGCCACAAATCCAGCTCTACAGAAAGTAATAGAAGGAAAATCACTAACCAAGGAGTCCAACAATGACCACAATAACTCAGACATCTAGAGACCCTTCACCAGCGCAATTCAAAGAAGGGAAACGCACAAACTCTACTACTAAAAAAGTGACCGGAGTTAACAACCACTGGTCATTAATATCAATTAATGTCAATGGACTCAACTCACCTATAAAAAGGCACAGACTAAGAGAGTGGATACGAAAACAGGATCCAACATTCTGCTGTCTACAAGAAACACATATCAAACACAAAGACAGGCACCTACTCAGAGTAAAGGGCTGGGAAAAGGCTTATCAAGCAAATGGACCTAAGAAACAAGCAGGTGTGGCCATACTAATCTCTAACAAAGTTGACTTCAAACTTAAATCAATCAGAAAAGATGGAGAGGGACATTTTATACTCATAACTGGAACAATTCAACAGGATGAAGTCTCAATCCTAAATATCTATGCCCCTAATTTAAAAGCACCCACGTATGTAAAAGAAACATTA
Organism: Neodon shergylaensis; assembly: GCA_025134845.1. Classification (NCBI taxonomy): domain Eukaryota; kingdom Metazoa; phylum Chordata; class Mammalia; order Rodentia; family Cricetidae; genus Neodon; species Neodon shergylaensis. Next base: position 3,343,067 of record JABTXL010003289.1, read on the forward strand.
CTAAAACCCAAAGAAGCCATCAAACCGCACACACTAATAGTAGGAGACTTCAACACTCCTCTCTCACCAATGGACAGGTCAATCAGACAGAAACCTAACAGAGAAATTAGAGAATTAAAGGAGGTAATGAATCAATTGGACTTAACAGACATCTATAGAATATTCCACCCAAATAGGAAAGAATATACCTTCTTCTCTGCAGCTCATGGAACCTTCTCGAAAATTGACCACATACTCGGTAACAAAGCAAACTTCCACACATACAAAAAAATATTGGTAACCACATGTGTCTTACCAGATCACCATGGATTAAAGTTAGAGTTCAACAACAATGCTACCCTCAGAAAGCCTACAAACTCATGGAAACTGAACAGTCAACTATTGAACCACACCTGGATCAAGGAAGATCAAGGAAGAAATAAAGAGAGAAATTAAAGTCTTCCTTGAATTCAATGAAAATAAAGAAACAACACACTCAAACTTATGGGACACTATGAAAGCAGTCCTGAGAGGAAAGTTCATAGCACTAAGTGCCCACTTAAGGAAAACAGAGAAAGCACACATTGGAGACTTAACAGCCCACCTGAAAGCTCTAGAAAAAAAAGAAGCAGACTCACCTAGGAGGAGTAGAAGACTGGAAATAATCAAACTAAGGGCTGAAATCAACAAAATAGAAACGCAGAAAACAATCCAAAGAATCAATGAAACAAAAAGCTGGTTCCTGGAGAAAATCAACAAGATTGATAAACCCCTATCCAAACTAATTAAACGGCAGAGAGAGAATATACTAATTAATAAGATCAGAAATGAAAAGGGGGACATAACCACAGACACAGAGGAAATTCAGATAATCATTAGATCTTACTACAAAAGCCTGTATGCCACAAAACTGGAAAATGTAAAAGAAATGGACACTTTTTTAGATAAATACCATTTACCAAACTTAAACCAGGACCAGGTGAACAATCTAAATAGACCTGTTAGTCCCGAAGAATTAGAATCTGTTATCAGAAACCTCCCTACCAAAAAGAGCCCAGGACCAGATGGCTTCAATGAGGAATTCTACCAGAACTTCCAAGAAGACCTAATACCTATACTCCTTAATGTATTTCACAATATAGAAGCAGAAGAGTCATTACCAAATTCCTTTTATGAAGCTACAGTTACTCTGATACCAAAACCACACAAAGACTCTACCAGGAAAGAGAATTACAGGCCAATCTCACTCATGAACATTGACACAAAAATCCTCAACAAAATACTGGCAAACCGAATCCAAGAACACATTAGAAAAATTATCCACTATGATCAAGTAGGCTTTATCCCAGAGATGCAGGGCTGGTTCAACATACGAAAATCTATCAATGTAATTCATCATATAAATAAACTGAAAGAAAAAAACCATACGATCATTTCATTAGATGCTGAAAAAGCATTTGACAAAATTCAACATCCCTTTATGATAAAAGTCTTGGAGAGATTAGGGATACAAGGGTCATACCTAAATATAATAAAAGGTATATACAGCAAGCCGACAGCTAACATCAAATTAAACGGAGAGAAACTCAAAGCCATCCCACTAAACTCAGGAACACGACAAGGCTGCACACTCTCGCCATATCTCTTCAATATAGTGCTTGAAGTTCTAGCAATAGCAATAAGACAACATAAGGGGATCAAGGGGATTCGAATTGGAAAAGAAGAAGTTAAACTTTCGTTATTTGCAGATGATATGATAGTGTACATAAGCGACCCCCAAAACTCCACCAAAGAACTCCTACAGCTGATAAACACCTTTAGTAATGTGGCAGGATACAAGATCAACTCCAAAAAATCAGTCGCCCTCTTATACACAAAGGAAATGGAAGCAGAGAGGGAAATCAGAGAAACTTCACCTTTCACGATAGCCACAAACAGCATAAAATATCTTGGGGTAACTCTAACCAAGGAAGTAAAAGACCTATTTGACAAGAACTTTAAGGCATTGAAGAAAGAAATTGAAGAGAATACCAGAAAATGGAAGGACGTCCCTTGCTCTTGTATTGGGAGGATCAACATAGTAAAAATGGCAATCCTACCAAAGGCAATTTATAGATTCAATGCAATCCCCATCAAGATCCCAGCAAAATTCTTCACAGATCTTGAAAGGACAATAATCAACTTTATATGGAAAAACAAAAAACCCAGGATAGCCAAAACAATCCTATACAATAAAGGATCTTCTGGAGGCATTACCATCCCCGACTTCAAACTCTATTACAGAGCTACAGTAATGAAAACAGTGTGGTACTGGCATAAAAACAGAGAAGTCGACCAATGGAATCGCATAGAAGACCCAAATTTTAACTCAGAAACCTATGATCACCTCATTTTCGATAAAGGAGCTAAAAGTATACAATGGAGGAAAGAAAGCATCTTCAACAAATGGTGCTGGCAAAACTGGATATCAACCTGTAGAAGAATGAAAATAGACCCATATCTATCACGTTGCACAAAACTCAAGTCCAAATGGATCACGGACCTCAATATTAGTCTGAACACACTGAACCTGATAGAAGAGAAAGTGGGAAGCACCCTACAACAAATGGGCAGTATTTTTTTGAGAATTTTTGCATCTATGCTCATGAGTGAGATTGGTCTTTAATTCTCTTGGTTGAGTCTTTGTGTAGTTTTGGTATTAGGGTAACTCTAAACACATAAAAAGAGTCTGGCAATGTTATTTCTGTTTACTTTATGTGTAATACTTTGAGGAACATAAGTAATAGCTTTTTTTTCTTTCTTTTTTTTTTTGAAGTTCTGATAGCATTCTGCAGTGAAAATATCTAGCCCTGGGTTTTTTTTTCTTTTCTGGTTGAGAGGCTTTTGATGACTGTTTCTATTTCCTTGCAGGTTATTGGTCAGTTTAAATTGTCCGCCTGGTCTTGATTTAATTTTGGTATATGGTACCTATCCAGGAAATTTTCAATTTCTTTAAAATTTTTCACTTTTGCAAAGTAAATGTTTTTGTAGTGTGACCTAATGATTCTCTGGATTCCCTCAGTGCCTGTTATTATGACCCCTTTTTCATTTCTGATTTTGTTAATTTGAATGTTCTTTCTCTGCCATTTGATTAGTTTGGATAAGGGTTTGTCTGTTTGGCTGATTTTCTCAAAGAATAAGCTGTTTGTTTCATTGATTCTTGGTATTGTTTTCTTCTTAATTTTTTGATTTCAGCCCACAATTTGATTATTTCCTATCTTCTACTCCACCTGGATGAGTCTGCTTCTTTTTATTCTAGAGCTTTCAGGTGTGCTGTTAAGTTGCTAGTGAGAGCTTTCTCTGCTTTCATTATGTATGCTCCTAGTGCTATGAACTTTCCTCTTAGCACTGCATTGTCAGTGTCCATTAGGTTTGAGTACATTTTGCCTTCATTTTTACTAAATTCCAGGAAGCCTTTAATTTCTTTCTTTATTTCTTCCTTGACCCAGGGTTGGTACAAAGGAGCATTGTTTAATTTCCATGTGTTTGTAGACTTTTTGAAATTAGTGTTAATATTGAATTCTATTTTTAACTATAATTATCCAATAAGAAACAAGAGGTTACTCTAATATTTTTGTATCTATTGAGGTTTGCTTTTTTAGCAAGTTTATGTGGTCAGTTTTAGAGAATGTTTTGTAAGGTGGTGATAAAACGATATATTCTTTTGTGTTTTGGTGTAATGTTCTGTAGATGTCTGTTAATCCCATTTGATATCTATCTATAGCTATATATATATTTATATATCTATATCTACATCTACATCTATATCTATCTATCTATCTATCTATCTATCTATCTATCTATCTATCTATATACACATATATCTGGTTGTGGAGTTGGACAATGGCTCTGTACTTCTCTCAATCCAAGCTTGTTGTTAAAAAGGAACTCTGAAGTTTCTCTTTCATATCAAGAGCAAGAGCCATCTGGTATGGGACAGAAGAAAGACTTTTAAAAAATTTTACTTTCTCCATGCCTTTTTTGTCTATATCATATTCTTCATTGAAGCATGTTTATATGAATGATGTTTAAGTTTTTTCCTGATGGACATAGATTTTCCTACAGATCCTTTTCCTGCAGTAATCTTTGAAATTTCCAGGAAGAAGATGGGGCCCCACAGCACCCACTTCATCTAGTTGAAATGACATCGTGATGCAGACAGCACTACTATAAGACTTCTTTTTTTTTGTTTTGTTTTTTGTTTTTCGAGACAGGGTTTCTCTGTGGTTTTGGAGCCTGTCCTGGAACTAGCTCTTGTAGACCAGGCTGGAAGACTTCTTTTTGTGTACCAGCTGCTGAAATGGTGCACCATCTCATGACATTCTGGCCAGAACTCCAAATGAGAACTTTGAAGAAAAGGAAATATCTATCAACTACTCAGAAATTTGTTTGCAACTTTACTAGACAGTAATTTTGAAACTTAACCATCACTTTAATTTTGCAGGATCCCTTTAAGAGAACATTACCCCATGACAGCAGGAAGCAATTTTGTAAGATGACAATGTCCTCATTCCTCCCCAAATGTTTGTCCATAGGGGTTGGGAACACTGTTAAGGGGTTGTTGATTATTACTTGTATTAGATAGATGTTGGGGTATAAACTAAGTTTGAAAAAAAGGGGAGATAGTAATAGTGGGTAATAGAGTGAATAGTTGTTAGCTATTTTAAATGGATAGTTTACATTGGTATAGTTTTTGTATATAGATACAAGTTCAAATTATATCTGTTACTTTTGTTTACATTTGTACACCTATGCCAAGTTATTTTGTCAGATTGTATATATGCATGTTTCTACCTCAGTTTAGGACATTAACTATATTGATACAACTTTTAGGGTATATTTTTATATTATTATAGGTCAATAGTTGTTCATGTTTGTTGTACATACAGTTAGATCAATTAAGTTCTTTAGATACATATAGATTGTATTCTTTCTAGATAGGTATTCTTCAACCACTTGAAGGATCTGTGGAACATGGCATTTAAATAACTTAGGGTTCTGGTGACATGAGACATGACTGCTTCTGACAGCACCAATCTATTCCTGAGAGAATGTTGAGCACCAAAGACACTCCACTTGGAGCTTGTTTTCTTCTTGACAAAGCTGGCCTTTGGACAAGGAACTGACAATGCTTCAACCACTGACAAGTTACATCATATCCAGAAATGGATAAGCAAGACTGTCAAATATTGCCAAGACAGGGTAAAATGGTTTTGAAAAATTTTCTGCCTCTGAAAATAGTCTTAGCCAAAGTTGGTTGCTACAACATTGCAAAATGAGACTTTGGGTAATTACTCAGGTAGCTAATTGTTTCCATCTTATGTTGCTCACTTTGGAAGCTACTTGATTGTATTTCCTGCCAGCTCAAGTAATATTATCTCCCTTCTCAGGCCTTCGATGGGGTTGAAGATTAGATAGTCATAGTTACTGTACTCTTATGATCTAGCCAAGCCATTTCCTATACAAGACTTAGACTTCATAGGATAGAATGTTTATTAAAACATTTAACATATATTCCTTGCTCAATATTGTTTATTCTGATTGTAACTCTAATCTTATATTTGATATCTGTTCCTAGGGTATATTGTTTTGTATTGGTTTGGAACTCTCTTACTTAAACAAAATGGGAAGGTGTTGCAGGAGCTCATTCGGCTTCTTAAGCCAATGGCCTTTAAGATACCAGCCCACTGGGCCATGGTCTCATATACTTTAAAAAGCAGCAGGAACTGGGATTGTTTTGCAACTATATATATATATATATATATATATATATATATATATATATATATATATGAAGAGAGTTATATATAGAGAGAGTTATATAGAGAGTTTTATATATATATATAGTTATATATATATAATTATTCTTTAAAAATATTATATATTAAAATTAAAACTTGTTACAAATGCATATTGCAATGCTATGGAAGGAATTTGAATCTTGACAACCAGAAAAAAAAAAAACATCATTTGGAATAATGCAAAAGAGCTAGAGAACATGACTAAATATAATCATTAGTTTTCTAGCTATTTATTAAAACTAATTAATACAGTGGACAAGTTTCTTTTAAGGAGAAGTTTCAAAAAATGAGAATCTATTTTTTGTGTCTTTCGATTTTTTAGGACATAATATAATTTTCTGGGGGTTTCTGCAAACAGCAGGGCTGGCAGAAAAACAATCCACATGGGGCAAGAAGGAAATCCTAAACAACAGGATTCAGTAGCTTGGGTTTGTTCAAATTTCTGGAATTTGACTCTGAGTTGTCTCAAGAGTCAAGATCCAGTGATCACAGCATTCAGGATATTTTTCACCACATTGGGTTCTATAGTTATGTTCCAACATCCGACAAAAATAATCATGTCTTACAAATTGAATGCAAATATTTGAGGCAGGAGGCAGGAAATCACATCCAAGATTATGTCATAGAACAAAATGTACTTGGACTAAAAGGTCCTCTCCATTTTTCTTCCTAAAGATTTCTCACAGTTCCCCAAGGCATTCATCAGTGTGTATCATTTAACTGTATTTTGACACTTTGGATATTGAGTATGTCCAGTGTTGCTTCTGGGAGTTTAGTATGGCCTGGTCACAGATAGCACAAGGACAATACATGTGGGCAATTATCCACTGCCAGCCCCAGCTGTCAGAGTAGCAAACAGAGTATGCATATTTTCATTGAATTGACAACCCTGTATTTAGCATGTCTGGTTTCCCCAGTGCTACCTTTGAGCACATGAACCTTTACACTCATTACAAATTACATTTTGTATCTTCACTTTCCTCCCTCCAACTCTCCTATAAACCACACATTCCTGTTCTTCTTCAAATTTTTGTCCTTTTTCATGCATTGTTATTTTATACATAAATTTGTATATACATATATTCCTAAATACAAAGGGAGCAATCCATACCATGTTACAATTCAATGTTTTCAAGGCTGTCCATTGGTTTCTGGACAATCAGCTTATGTTCTCTTCTCTGGGGAAGGGCACTTCTCCCACTCCCTGCTTTTCTAAATGACTATAGAGTTCTTTGATGCTGTTACCTTATAGCTTTCCTTTCCAGTTTAGCATGCCCATTGGTATCTTCCAACAACCTCACAACAACTTAAACCACAATTATACAAACTTTAAAATAGTCTATGTAGATTATCATTTGCTGTCCTAGCAGATCCAAAGTATTAACGGGGAGACTTCTTACTTGAATGTTTGGCCTTAGC
>JABTXL010003305.1:0-66953 GCA_025134845.1 Neodon shergylaensis
GTAATGGCAAAGGATGTTGAACACTTTTTAAAACAATCCCTGACCATTTGTATTTCTTTTTATTTTCTTTATACAATAGCACCCTGGAGGCTCAGCAACCAACAGTCAAGTGGGCAAACAGGAGAAAAATCTTATATTCTCATCCTCAAGGCCAAGACAACCTCTTTTGGCTACAGAAAGAAGGGCTGGAGAGATAGCGCAGTGGTTAAGAGCATTGGCTGCCCTTCCAAAGGTCAGAAGTTTGATTCTTGGCAACCTCATAATTTTTAAACTGATTTCTACAGTGCTACACAGTTTATGTATGGAGGAGAAGCCACTGAGGCCCCATCTTTATCAAAGGAGTTTTTTAAAGTGGTTGTGTCCTGTGGAAGGGTCACTCACCCTTGGGGCTGTGGCTGCAGGTATGTTGTTCATGCCCCTAGTGGACAACCATATACCCATGCACATAATCCAGTTCTAACTTGATTCATGGGGTTATTAATAAGATCAGAAATAAAGGATCTGCCATTAGGAGGGAGACAGGGTTGGAAAAACTAAGAGGTAATGGGTGAGGTACTGGCAATTGATATGGTTTGTATAATCATATTATTATATTAAAGTTTGAAACATTCAAAGAATAAAAGTATTATGTAATATAAGAATCTTACTATGTCTTTTTACTTCTAACTTTTAAATTTTATTACGTTTTTGTGTATGTATGATATGTATGTGTGGTGTGTGTGTTATGTGTGTTGTGATGTGTGTGCTGTGGTGTGTGTATGTGTGTGTGTCCGCAGGCATTGCAGCACACATGTAGAGGTCAGAAGAAAACTTGCAAGAGTTGGTTCTCTTCTTCCACAATGCAATTCTCAGGTCCTGACTTCAGGTCATCAGGTTTGACCACAAGAGCCTTTACTCAAAGTACCATCTCACCAGACCCATGCTTTTAAAAATCATTGAACCTTTCAAAAATCATCCCATCTGCACTTTCTCTTAAGTTCATTATGCACAATTAGTTAATTTTTGTAAACAGTATACAGTATTGTGTAGAATTGTTTCTGTTCATTTGGTTGCTTGTTTTAAGTTTTAAAACAATCTTATTTTACATACCAATCCCAGTTCACTCTTCCTCCTCTTCTCTCACTCCCCCTCCCTTCTCCCTACCCCACCCCTCATCCACACCTCAGAAAGGGTGAGGCCTCCCATGTGGAGTCAACAAAGTCTGTCACATTATGTGAGGAAGGACCAAGGCCCTTCCTGCTGTATCTAGGCTGAGCAAGGTGTTCCTTCATAGAAAATGGGCTCCAAAGAGCCAGTTCATGCACTAGAGAGAAATACTGGTTCCAATGCTAATGGCCCCACAAATTGCCCATGCCGTACAACTGTCACCCACATTTAGAGGACCTAGTTTGGTCTTATGGTGGTTCCCCAGCTGTCAGTCCGTGGACAGTGAGCTCCCACTAGCTCCAGTCAGTTGTTTCTGTGGGTATCCCCATCATCACGGTCTTGACCCCTTTGTTCATGATATTGCTACCCGCTTCTATAACTGGACTCCAGGAGTTTTGCTCAATGCTTAGCTGTGGATCTCTGCATCTGCTTCCATCAGTTACTGAATGAAGATTTTATGATGACAATTAAGGTAGTTATCAATCAGATTACAGGGGAAGGCAGTTTAGGTACCCTCTCCACAATTGCTTATATTCTTAGCTGGGGTCATCCGTGTGGTTTTCTGGGAGTTTTTCTGGTTTCTCACTAGTCCCACAATGGCTCCCTTTAAAGGTTTCTCTTTACTTGCTATCCCTGTCTGTCGTTTCCGACCCAGCACCACTTGTTTACAGCCCTTTCTCGATTAGTTCACTGCTTCTGTGGGTCGACTTCTGGAATCTGAGCTATTGCCCTGTGCCGTGTTCTTTGACAAATACTGAAGCACTGAGCAGTGTGCTCAGCCCTCCGACGCTGTTCTCCTCCTTTAGTGGATTGGCTAAAATCCATTTGAAATAGTTAAAAGCTAAGTCCAGGGGGCTGGAGAGATGGCTCAGCGGTTAAGAGCATTGCCTGCTCTTCCAAAGGTCCTGAGTTCAATTCCCAGCAACCACATGGTGGCTCACAGCCATCTGTAATGAGGTCTGGTGCCCTCTTCCGGCCTTCAGGCATACACACATACAGAATATTGTATACATAATAATAATAAAAAAAAGCTAAGTCCATCTCCCAGATTAATGCCTCCCCAATTTCTCGGGACTAATAGCACACCATTACACCTCAAGAGTCACTTGTCAGTTCCAATTGCCTGAAGGGAAAGAATTCCAAGCATCTAAGTAAGTCAGCTTATCCTGCCTGCTTTGCTGTGGCTTCCTCTGATGCACTGTTACTGTAATTTCATAACCTCTGCTGCTCACCATGATCCCACAGCTTCTGAGCAGGCCAGTACTGATTGAGGGAAGTGGAAAAAGAAAAGGATTCTTTCTCCCTGGATCTTATTCAACCAGTGTCAAATCATGGTGTCTTAGGCCATCAACTTGAAAGTCACTGACTATATTTTATGCACAAGGGCTCTACAGTCACACACACATGCACATGAACACACAGACAGACGCACACATACATGAGCAGGCTAGATGAACTCATATCAGATCTACAGCAGCAACAGTTTTCTTTCTGGACCTACAGCCTTGCCTGATAATGTTTCTTTGGAGGAATTGGGTCAGGACAAGGGAGGTGGATGGGAGGGGGTGTTTATTTTACATCTGTAAATTCCACTCCTTTCCTTCTGAAAGATAACCTTAAACATGAAAATATGATTTCTTTTTGCATTTTTCCTTTTTAATACTCAAAAGGAGATAAATGGGCAGACACATTTATCACACACATGTCCCATGTTTTGTCATTTTCCTTACCATAATGAGTTCATATTGGCTATAAGCCTGCAGTTTTAGCTCTGCCTAATGCTTACAGAACAAACTTCTGTCCTTTGACCGTACTCTGTGTCTCACTCAAATAAATATCCTCTTTGAATCTTTGTAGCAATTACCTTAACCTCACTGTTGGAAATGTAAATACCAATTGAGGTGCACAGTAGCTGAAGTGTCCCAGAGGAAAGTTTATTAGGTGTCCTTACAGGCAACCTGAGTGAAGTAGCACCCTCTCTGCCAGCATTAGGAAATGTGACCATTGATCATGTGAAAATTTCACTATGATGGCTTTATAGTGCTGCAATAGCCTCTCTCCCATTTCCTTCTCTTCCTTTATGTCTCCTGAGAAAGTGGCCTGCTCCTTATTTTACTGTCTTGGAAGAAAACTGCTAGAGGATAAAATACGGAAGTCATCTGTGCTTTCACTTTTATATGCCCTAAATTCTTAGAAAAAATCAGAAGGAAAAGAAGAGGACTTGTGTGTTGTCTGTGGACATAATGCTGCAACATACTTGCTGGCAGGGACCTTGAAACGCCATAGAGTTGTGGCTATAAACATGGCGACAGCCAGTGCCTCAGCCATGAGGCTGGAAAGCTAAGGAATGAGCTGGATCTAGCTGGCAAAGCCACGGCTTTAGTCCTACCCATATTACTCAGTAATTTAAAGGCTCGTGTGGTCAGAAAAAGAGATATACAGTAAAGAGAGATTCAAAGACAAAGAAAATTTCTAAATGGTTTACAGTGTGTTAAAAATATATGCAAGCTAAAAGTTAAAAGTTCTTAAAAGTAAAAAAAGGAAGAAAGTAGTTGGGTGTGGTAGTACACACCTTTAATCCCAACACTTGGGAGGCAGAGGGAGATTGACCTCTGTGACTTCAAGGTGACTTCAAGGTGTGGTAGCACACGCCTTTAATCCCAGTGCCTAGAAGGCAGAGACAAACAGATCTCTGTGAGTTCAAGGTGTAGTAGCACACACCTTTAATCCCAATGCCTGGGAGGCAGAGACAGGCGGATCTCTGAGAGTTCAAGGACAGCCTGGTCTACAGAGTTATTCCAGGACAAAGATACAGAGAATATAAAGAGTCTGTGAGACATTCTGCAGGACAAGCAGATAGTGACTGCCTTTGACATTTCCTGCTTTGAGGAAATGTCTGCTGGAAACTATGGGCCTGTAGGCTGAAGATGGATGCCCCAGCGGTACAGAGAAACTTTGGGTGACTGTCCAGGCAGCGAAATGTCTCTGTCATTTCTAGAGTTTAAAAGTTGCTTATTTCTTGTTTGCTTAGGTAATATTGTATCTTTCTGGAGTCTTTGATACAGTTGAAGAATAGATAGATAGTTATAGCTGTTTTCCTTTGTTATGATAAAAGATAATGTAGATATAAATATTGTAATTGTAATTTTTACTTGATAACTGTTTTGTTATAGTAGAGTGTGCAGCAAGTTTACAAACTAATTTGACATAAAGGAAAGAAAGGAAAAAAAGAAATGCTTATTGTTTATCTAACTCTGTGGATGTATAGTTTTACAGTTTACGTGACATAGAGCTGGTTGGTGGAATATGATGGATTGCTAACAACTTCTAACTCTATACAGGAAGTTGTGAATATATCGATGTACTTTACATTCCCAGGTTGACTAAGAATGTTAGATTTGGTGAAAATGGTGTGCACAAGGAGCATACCCGGTGGCACAAATATTAAATAGTAAAATTTGATAGGAGTAGAGTTGAACAGATGTCAAGTTTCCCTTCAAATAATTTCAGAAAAGAATTTATTTTACAAAAGTAGTTACTATAAAATTAGAAACTTAAATGGAATACAATTTAAATATGGTATATAGAAAATGAGATGAGCAATTAAATTAATTTAATATAGTCTATTTTAGAAAGTTTTTTATGGAAGAAACTGTACCAACATTGGCATAATTCTGATTACAAGACTTGCATTAACTAAAGCAGATATTAAGATTCAAATTTTAACTCGAAGAGGTATGACCTCTTCTCTTATTTTGAATTATTTGTTTCTGAATGACTAAAATGTATTATTCAAATTATGTCCTATAAAAAAGACATATTCTGTGATCATGTTCTCATTTTACTTCTAAGTGCAATTTGGAAAATTACTGATTCATTTTGCTTTGTTTACTCAAAAGAAAGGAGAAAAATGATGACGGGGGAAGCAAAGAATGAGAAGAGAGAAAAAACAGGCAAGTGCAAGGACAGAGATGAACAGACTGTAACAGACGGCTCTAGACCTGTTGGGTCGTTCAGGAGCAGTTTCGATGATGCTGTGAGTAGAGTCTGATTCTGACTTTCTGGGAGAAACAGAAGTACCAGAAGTAAAAGTCAAAGTGTGGCCTATGACTTCAAACTGCCTACACAGAAGCCCAGCCAGGAAGCTCACAGCTCAGGCTGATACCTTAGCTATATTGGGTCATTTTCAAGCCACATATTGACTACAGGATATCTTCTCTCTGCTGATTTTGTCCTGATATTTCTTCCAGTATTGCCGACTTATCAATTGAACTTCTGCACTCTGAAACAACAACAACAAAAAATTGATCCAAGTACTATCTGATTGATACTTGAGATGAATATGTAGGTGAAAACTCATATTTGAACAATATGATTCAAAATAATGTCAAAAGCTGTGATTAATGTCAATTTTGCCCTTGTTTACAACTGTTGTATTTCATAGATCTTGACCTTCCTGTACTGCCCCTGCCCTATAAGTATGGACGAGTGCAGATTCAATCATCCTTGACTTTAAAGAAAAGTGTCAAACCTCTCAGTTTTACTACCAGTGCTAAATTTCCACAAATACATGTGTTTTTCAGAATTATGTAAAGTAGTCAAGGCTCAGCTTATGCTTTCGTCTAAGAATTAGCATAATTGAAATTATAACTGATTTTAGCTAAATGCTATAAACTTGTTTAGATGAAATAGAAAAGTGTGGAAGTCTGACAAGAAAGTCATAAGTGAGCTACTCATTAAAAATTGAGTAAAAATATTAAAAAAAAACAAGGAGGGCAACTGGATGACATTAGGAGAAAAAAGAGAATGACACTGGGTGGGAGCTAGGACAGCACAAGTTGGGACACTATGGCACTGCATAGTAAGATGGGTATCTAGGTGGGTATTATGTGAGAGCAAGTTGGACACGGTTTGTTTTCACTAGTCTGAAAATGCCACTCAGTCACTAGTAACATTAACAATTGTTATTTAAAAAGAATAACATTATTGTAGTGTCCTGTGCAGACGGTATACTAGGAAAATAAAACAGACTAGAGCATTTACACTTCGTTCTCCTGACAACAATTGAAAAAGATGGACAAAATGGAAAATCCAGACTCTTAACAGCATCAAATCCAGATCAAATAATTTGGGATTAACTGTTCAAAATTAAGTGAAAACAGGGGCACAGAATCCAGATGGAGTACAAAACACATGTTTTCCTGATGTAGTTACCAAAACAAACACACAGAAACTCTGCCTGGGTAAGATTCTATTGTTTCTGGGTGCTGCCTGCACGTGCCTTTAAATTGCACTCAGGAAAGGCAAGTCTATCTCTGAGTTCAAGACCAGTCTGGTCTACAAAGTGAGTTCCAGGACAACCAAGGCTACACAGAAAAATCCTTTCTTGAAAATCAACAATGCAAAGCAAAATAAAACAAACAAACAAAAATTATTTTGGACCAGAAAAAAGCCCATTGTCACCAGTGGGAAGCTGAGAGTTAATCTTCCTCCGGTGAGAAAGCAGACACAAAAGGCTGTACAAGTCCTAGTACTGCTCATTCAGACGCACGACAAACCACGTTCCTGGCCAGTGATGCCTGTGAATAAATTTCCTTTGTTACTGAGCAGAACATGATGCACAAACAAAGGAAACACAAATTTACTGAAGTCTGCTTTTTCAGCCAAGAAAAGGGTTTATCTTGGGATTGTTTCTGTGCATTAGGACAGGCAGTGCACAGTGCCTTATACATGTCTATTAAACTCAATTAGTGTACAGCGGCATTCAAGATTGTTATAGCCTTGCTAATTTACTGCTTGATTGGTCTACCAATTATAGTACAAGGGGTTGCCCAGCTTCAAATTTCCTTGTGGATTTGTCAATTTCTTTTATCAGTCACTCAGTCCTGCTGCATATGCAATGCTCTGTCTCTGAGAGGAAGGTTGTTAAGAACTGATATGGATTTATGTGGTTTATAGAGTGCTTATTCCTTTCCATTACAAGCACTCTTTTACAAATCACAGATACCTCTTAACATAAAGTCTTCTTTGACAGATAGTAATATAAGCATCCCTGATTTCTTTGATTAAAATATGCATGATCAACTTTTAACCATCTTCTTGCTTTTAATTATTTTTTATCTTTATTTAAAATGAATTTCAAAAAAATAAAATGAATTTCTTATAGACATATAATTGGATTTTCTTTATTTGTTCAGTTCAACAATCTTTGACTTAAAGTGTATAGATCATTTGCATTTAATACAATTACCAGTGTGGATGAATTCAAGCTACAAATTTGCTATTTGGATTATAATTATTGAAAAGAAGAAAACCAACAATCCTACAATGAGATAAAATACAGACAGAAAAATCAACCACAACCAATGTGTGATATCAAAAGGGCATAATTGCAGATATTCCAGGCTTTTAAATGATGAATACATTACAAACTCTTCAGTCCATAGTTTGATCTAAATCATTTTGTATAATCATGAAGCAAAGAATGGGCTATATTTACCAAAGTATTTCACAAACTAAGACACAATTAAAAGAAAGAAAGAAAAAAGGAAAAAAACATACACACAACAAAGAATGCATGTCTAGAGAGCATTTATGGTCTCTAAAACTAAAATAGATATCTGATCCTTTTATGAACAATTCTGCTGGTGTTGGAGGTCCTTCTGTCTATGTGTTGCTTTCATTGGTTGATGAATAAAGAACTGCTTTGAGCCTGTGGCAGGGAAGAACAGAACTAGGCCAGGAAAGCTAGGCTGTATGCTCGGAGAAAGAAGGGTGGAGTCAGAGAGATGCCATGAAGCTGCTGCCAGAGTCAGACATGCCAAAACTTTGCTGGTAAGCCACTGCTATGTGACATTACACAGATTAATGGAGATGGGTTAAATTAATATATGAGTTAGTCAAGTGCTAATGCGCCAAGCAGTGATTTAATTAATATAGTTTCTGTGTGATTATTTTGGGCAAAGAGGACAGGAACAAGTGGCCTCCTCCTACACTTTGCCTACTCTTTCTTTAGACCTATAAGTTTAAAAAAACATAGCCTGAGGAAAAATTGTGTGGAAATATTTCCCACCAAATTGAGGAGTGAAGATGAATGTATGTCCTAAAGCCATTAACAGAATATTGATGGATGCTGAGACATTCTCAATATATGCTTGGATTTTGTTCAGTTCCTGGATATACAATTCCTATAGTTTTTGGAATTTCTCAAGAAATAAGAGGATATTTGTGTTCTAATGATAGGTTCAGTGGTCATGACCTCAGAGAACTAAAAGGATGAGGTTGTTTTGTGTACCAACCCTTGATGTTTTGGGGAGATGTGAGAGACTTGAGGTTTTATTTGATCATCCATGTGTATGAATTCAGAAGAATGTCTGTGAAACCCAAAAGTACTATGTTAGTGAGCTCTGAGAGTATTGAACACATGGAGACTCCAGGAGATTGGCAGAATCCAAAGAGATCATGGAACCATGATCCCTTTATTCATACTTTACCTTATGGGAAAAATTTCTTCCATTCTTTGTAATACTGTTTGTAACAAACACATTTAAGTGGTTGTTGAGTTTTAGGAGTTACTCTAAAAAATTAATTGAATTCATTAATGTGGTTGTGGGAATCCCCAATTTATAGCCACTATATCAGAAGAGTACATGGCAGTGTACTTGTAGCCAGTGCGTGAAACAGAGATCTCTGTAAGACTCAGTATTCAACCTGTGGAATTTGGTACTATCTACAGGTAGTGTCTCATTAAATTGAATTAAAAGATGGGCAGCCAATATCTGAAATACAGGTGGTTGCTTACTTAGTGTGGGAAAAAGCTTACACACCTTTGTAACCACAGTATTTAGTAACAATTGTGTTGTGAGACTCTTACAGAACAAACATGTTTTGTTTCATCTTCAAATGCTCAAAGATATAAAAATGCTTCCCTAGAACAAAATTTCTGGCCACAAAATCACAATACCTTAATCAAGATCAGAAATACATATTTATATAACAAAATTGACCTTAAACTTGTATCAATAAATCAAGATTTATACCAATGCAAATTATTCATATCTATATCACCCAAATGACTGAAATCAGAGCATGGAGAGATGACTCAGCAGTTAAGAGCATTGACTGCTCTTCCAAAAGATCTGGATTCAGTTCTTAGCCCTAGTGCCTACATAGTCCCTTACAACTATCTGCACCTTCAGTTCTAGAAAATCTGATGCCCCTCTGACCTTTGGAGGTACTGCCCACACATGCATAGAGACAAAACACTAATACACATAAAATAAAAATAAGTTTAAAATAAATAATTTTAAAAGACTGAAAGTAATACATATACAACATAGTATATAACAATACAATACTGCATGGTGGATGTGGCTTAGAATTCTCTAGTTACCGAATATTTTCTTTTTTGCTAGTAGGTTAAAAGAAAGGAAACATGGTTCTTCAATACAAGTAAAGGAAAAGAATTTTGCTTTTTATTTATCAAAATAGAAGGAAAAAAAATCTGTAATGTAGAAGACAAGTGTGATAAGATACAACTCCACTGTAATAGTAGGTGAGCTGGAACATTTTTAAGGAGCACAATGTCCACGAACATTTGAAATGTGCACATGCACGCGTGTATACACACACACACACACACACACACACACACACACACATCAGGAACATTTTCCTAAGAATGTATTATATGTAAGCAGATATATGACTTTCATTACATCACAATTTGATCACAAAATTTGAAGAATCACTAAGAGTGCATGTTACAACTACTAAAATTATTGAATGCATATTTATTCAAGAAATTACTATACCATCTTCAAAACATTGAAGAAGCTGTATAGATAAGGACCTCCTAACAATCCAGGCTGATGCTAAGACAGAAGGTCACCCTCTGAAAACTGACAGTGAGGCCCCATTGCCAAGGGCAACTTCCACTAAGCTCATTGAATGTAGAGATGTTGAGCTGGTGCAGACGAGGAGCCTTTACCCCTGCGTTCTAGTCTTTTTGGAGGGAGAAGGTACTTTGGAGACTATGGGAAGAGAAACATGGACACCAACCTAGCCACAAACCCTCCATGTGTAGTCTGTCTTACCTGCAGGAAGTGCTGGGGCAATGGTGGATCAGGACAAGTGGGAGTGGCAAGCCAATATCTAACTTAAACTGAGAACCACATCACAAAACAGAACCCATGCCAGATACTGCTTGGATGGCCAGAGACTAGAAACTGAATAGCCCAGACACCTAGGGTAGAACCAAACATGATTGGTCTTAAAAATAATGAAATGATTTCTGATGAGATATTCTGCGATACTTATAGATCAGTGCCTTGTCCAGTTGTCATCAGAGAGGCTTCCCCCAGAAGCAGATGGGAGTGAATGTTGAGACCCACACCAGACAGTATGTGGAGAAAGTCGAAAATGAAGGTCTTTATTAGATCCCTCTCCTTAGAGGGGGAAGGAAAGACTGTAGGAGGAGTCAGAGGGATGGAAGACACCAGGAGACTACCGACCACCAAATCAACTAAGCAGAGCTTACTTGGACTCAGAGACTGCAGTGGCAAGAATGGACCAGCAGGGGTCTCCACCAAGTCCTCTCTCTATATGTTATGGCTGTTAACTTAGTATTTTGTGGGACTCTTAACAGTGGGAGCAGGTGTATCTCTTTTTGCCTGCTCTTGAGACTTTTCCGCCTATGGCACTGCCTTGTCCAATCTCAATATGTGGGTTTCCATCTTGTCTCATTGTACATTGTTTTTCCCTGTCTCTCTTGTTATATTTTGAAGGTCTGCTCTTTTCTGAAAAAGAAATGGCAGTGGAGTGGATCTGGAGAAGGAAGGTGCGGAGGGGCTAGGAGAAGTGGAAGGAGGGGAAACTGTGGTTGTGATGTATTGTATGAGAGACTAATCTATTTTCAATAAAATAAAATTAACAAAAGAAATAACTGACGGCATAAAACAAGATACAGAGCAACATGAATACTATTTATCTCTATGCAATCCCTATTTATCTACCAATAAACCTACCTATGTCTTTCTATACATATATATCTGTGTCTATATATCATATGCATGTGTTTCCTGTCAGTGATTTTAATATTTCTTAAAATTACAGACTATAGTAGTTTTCTCTTATGAGACTTAAGTGACTAGGAACAAGACAGAGAGTGTGTACTTTTCCATGTATATAATCTTTAAGCACTATACATCATACACTTACAAATAACGTAGTAATACAAAATAGTATGAAGCATTGTCACTCGGTGGAAAAATAAATTTTGGAAAGTTCCTAAAATATTAAGCAACAAATTATCATCTGTAACATAAATAACCTGTCATGTGACTTGCTAAATATGAAAAACATGACAGATTTTTCTATAGAAAAAAATATATCCACACTAGTAATTTGCAGCATTTAAAATTGTGGAGCATTATAGCTTAAGAAGAAAACATGAATTCTCGAAAGTAGAAAAATATGTAAAAATACAATAACATCTAATTATTGCAAGGAGACAATTTAAGCTTGGGGACAGCTCCTGGCAGTCACTAGCTGGCTCCCTCAGGAACAGACATGACTGCAGCTGTCATTTGTCCTTAAGGTGATAGGAATAAAGCAAAATAAAGCTGCGACACTCTTGTACTTTGTGCTATTTATAATTATTTTTTTAGTTTGCTGACAGTCCAATTAGCCAGCTCATTCCAATCACCTCAGCATAGATAAACAATAAACTTCCCTAACTCCTTAAGAGATAAAATCTAATTGTGGGGAGGAAAGCCATGCTGGCACACTTCGGAACAGGCTGGCACCAGGTGACTGAGTCTATCACAGATGGTTCAGGAGTCAAATGATTGAAAACTTTAAGTGAAACAGCAGCCTAGAGAAGTATCAATATGGGTAAAAATAAATGGTTAATGTATTAACATGGGGAAATGCAATGAAGATATTTAAGAACAGTCAGAAATGTTAAATGATAATTGAAAAAAAAGACTCTAATTTAAAATAATCTGTATTTTGAACATGGCAGAATTTATAGGATTACTACATATCAAATAGTTTATGTTTCTGTAATGATGCAGCATGGTGTGGGATTTCTGTGCTTATTAATCTATGCAGGAACTATTTTTTGTCATATTTCAAAAGAGTTGCACTTCCTTCAAGGTTGATAAAAAGAAATATGAGTTTGTCTAACTTACAATATCTTCCATAAGGAAGCCTATGGTGAGCTTTGGTGTAGATTCCTTTAAAAATGTTTCCTAGGCTGTTACAATGTTTTAAAAATTTACTAATTGTAGAAAATTGAAAGCAATCATCCAAGGTTGCATGGTGGTAGGCAAGACAAAAACCCTCTAATTCTGAAAAGTAGTACAACGCAATTAGAAATGGTAATCAGTCCACAAACCTGTTAGCTTGATAAGGATAGTGTGTAGGGAGTCACTCTCATCTGCTCCAGATCCCGTAATCCCTTTCACCCCACTAACCAAGCGGCTCTCTCCACTACCTCAGGTACTTCTGAGCCGCCCTAAGAAACTGGGACAGCTCCAGCTCGTTTTCCAGACACCCTTTCCTTTCTTTTCAATTCATGGACTATTGCTAATGTTCTATTTTTTTTAAATGCTTTTATGTGAAGAAAGTTTGTCAAAATTAGTACCATTTTTAAATAACAATAAAGTATAAAAGTCACTTTTCTTGCTGACATTTTTAAAAGCCCTGTCTCAGTTCACGTAACTGGGTGTTTCATGGTGATATTTAAAATAATTTGTCACATAAAATGGTCTGTTTAACCTGGCTAGTCTTGGAACTGAAGAAATCAGATGAATTATGAAAACTTATATTAAAATAGATACACAATTTGAATAACATATAAACTTAGTAGGAACTATAACAATGAAATTTACTATATATACATATATGTGTGTATATATATATATACACAAAAAAAACACACACGTATTTAAATACACACTCTGTTGTAAAAGGGGCGGCTAGGCCGCTTCCCTGCCGCCCCAGCTCCCTGCCGCCCCAGCTCCCGGTCGCCAGCTAGCTCTAGCTTATGCCCGAAATAATTACACAGAAACGGTATTCATTTAAAGACTGCCTGGCCCGTTATCTGTAGCCTCCTATTGGCTAGCTCTTACATATCGATCTAACCCATTTCTAGTATCCCTGTAACACCACGAGGTGCGCTTACCAGGGAGGATCTTAACCTGCGTCTGGCTGGAGTGGGAGCATCATGGCGACTCTCTGACTCAGCTTCTTTCTCCCCCAATCCTGTTCTGTTTACTCCACCCACCTAAGGGTTGGCCTATCAAATGGGCCTAGGCAGTTTCTTTATTACTTAACCAATGAAAGCAACAGATAAGATACAAGACCCACCTCCATCAACACTCACACACTGACACACACGTATAAAGTTCTGGAAGTCAGTAGGCAGATATTTCCTGTTTTCTTCAGGAGGTCCTTCCCTATACCCCACTTCCATACAGCACAGTGAATTTTCCAGCCGAGAAGACTTACTATGGTCTATGCAGGGTAAGTTGCAGTCAATAAAGTAACTTCTTCCCTTGCAAAATGCTGTTAAAGATCTCTGTGAAGAATTCTTTGTTTTTCCTGTACCTTGTTTTCTATGTTGCTCAACGAATACACTGCAAAGTTCTTTGTTAGGTACAGGAACATAAGAGACAAAAAAGTAAAAATACTCCAAATGTTTGTGTTACTCAGGGATTATTTAGGGTTCTGGGTGCCACAATAAATTGTTGTAGGAGGCCACTTTTTTATTCCCGGATGCTCAGCCTTGAAATAATCACACAGAAACCATAGTATCTGCAATACTGTTTGGCCAATAGCTTAAACGTATTTCTGGCTAACTCATGTCTTAAATTAACCCATCTCCATTAATCTGTGTATTTCCATGAGGCTGTGGCTTACTGGGTAAAGTTCTGGCATCTGTCTCTGGCAGGGCTACAAGGCTTCTTCTGACTCTGCCTTCTTTCTCCCAGCAATCAGTTTAGTTTTCCCCATCTACCTATATTCTTCCTTGTGCAGGTCTAAGACAGTTTGTTCATTAACCAATGGTATTCACAGCATACAGAGGGGAATGCCACATCAATAAATGAAGAAAATGAAGATAGGACAAGCAAAATGGAGCATCTGGACTACCCATGGAGACACACTGTCAACTCATGCTTAGTGCACAGCATACTAAAGTGAGAAAAATTATTCTCATAAATTCTAGTTGGTTTCTCTGATTTCTTCCACATCCCTTTTATCATCTGTGTACAGGAGGGCTACTGATTTATTTGAGTTAATCTTTTATCCTGCTATATTACTGAAAGTGTTTAAGAGTTGTAGAAGTTCCTTGGTAGAATTTTTGGGATCGCTTATGTAAACTATCATTTCATCAGCAAACAGTGACAGTTTGACTTCTTTTCCAATTTGTATCTCCTTGATCTCCTTTTGATGTCTTATTGCTCTAGCTAGGACCTCAAGAACTATACTTAATAGATATGGAGAGAGTAGACAACCTTGTCTTGTTTCTGATTTCAGTGGAATCGCTGGGAGTTTCTCTCTTTAGTTTGATGTTGGCTGTTGGCTTGCTGTATATCGCCTTTATTATGCTTAGGTATGTTCCTTGTATCTCTACTCTCTCCAAGACCTTTATCATGAAGGGATGTTGTATTTTGTCGAAAGCCTTTTCGGCATCTAATGAGATGATCATGTGATTTTTATTTTTCAGTTTGTTTATATGTTGGATCACATTGACAGATTTTCGTATGGTGAACCATCCCTTCATTTCTGGGATGAGGCACTTTAGGAAATGTTCAACATCCTTAGTCATCAGAAAAATGCAGATCAAAACAACTCTGAGATTCTATCTTACACCTGTAAGAATGGCCAAGATCAAAAACACTGATGACAACTTATGCTGGAGAAGTTGTGAGGAAAAGGGAACACTTCTGCATTGCTGGTGGGAATGCAAGTTGTACAGCCCCTTTGGATGTCAGTGTGTAGATTTCTCAGAAAATTAGGAAATAACCTTCCTCAAAACCCAATAATACCACCTTTGCATATATATCCAAAGGATGCTCAATCGTGCCACAAGAACATGTTCTTAACTATGTTCATAGCAGCATTGTTTGTCATAGTCAGAACCTGGAAACTACCTAAATGCCCCTTGACCAAGGAATAGATAAGGAAAATGTGGTACATTTACACAATGAAGTACTACACTGATGGAGGAAGGTCATTGGTTAATTATAATAAAGAAACTGCTTGGCCTCATAGGTTAAAACATAGGTGGGAGGAGTAAACAGAACAGAATTCTGGGAGGAAGAGGAAGTGAGGTAAGACACCTCAGACAGACTCCATAGCTCCTCTCAGAGACACGTGATGAAGCTCTGACCCAGGATGGACGTAGGCTAGAATCTTCCCGGTAAGCACACCTTGGGGTGCTTACATACCTTATTAGAAATGGGCTAGTCCAGGTGCGAGAGTTATCCGAGAAGAGGCTAGATATAATGGGCAAGCAGTGTTTAAAAGAATATAGTTTGTGTGTTGTTATTTCGGGCATAAGCTAGCCAGGTGGCCGGGAGCTGGGGACGCAGCCCCGCTGCTCATATTACAACAAATGGCGCCCAGATGTGTGGACAACTGAATCCACAGAAAGCCTGAAAAAGCTTGGGAAAGAGTAAAGCATGTTTTCTTGGTAGCAGCGATTTCTCGGTTCTGCTCTGCTTGGTAGAGGCAAGCAAGTGCTCTCATTAAGAGAGGCTTCCTGACTCAGCTTTAGCTGCAAAACTGTGCAGCTCTTTTCAGAGGTCTTGCCACAAAACACTTAAACGGTGTTGACGAAAAGCTGAACACATGCTTTTCGGTTTTCAGCCATAGCAGGAAAAAAGCTGCACTGTTTAAAAATGCTGGCTTTCTGGGCCATCCTGCCAGGGCAAACTCTGACTGTTTGAGGCAGGAGGGCCGGCTACAGAGAGAGGACTTGAGTGTTGTCTGTTGTAGCTCACGGGCTGGCAGGGACCTTGAAACGCCATAGAGTTGTGGCAGTAAACATGGCTACAGCCAGTGCCTCAGCCATGAGGCTGGAAAGCTAAGGAACGGACTGGATCTAGCTGCCAAAGCCACGGCTTTAATCCCACCCATATTGCTCAGTAATTTAAAGGCTCGTGTGGTCAGAAAAAGAGAGATATACAGTAAAGAGAGATTCAAAGACAAAGAAAATTTCTAAATGATTTACAGTGTGTTAAAAATATATGCAAGCTAAAAGTAAGTTCTTAAAAGTAAAAAAAGGAAGAAAGAGGGTAGTTGGGTGTGGTAGTACACACCTTTAATTCCAACACTTGGGAGGCAGAGGGAGATTGACCTCTGTGACTTCAAGGTGTGGTAGCACAGGCCTTTAATCCCAGTGCCTAAAAGGCAGAGACAAACAGATCTCTGTGAGTTCAAGGTGTAGTAGCATACACCTTTAATCCCAATTCCTGGGAGGCAGAGACAGGCGGATCTCTGAGAGTTCAAGGACAGCCTGGTCTACAGAGTTATTCTAGGACAAAGATACAGAGAATATAAAATAAAAGTAAAAATAAATGAAATAGAGGTTAAAATAAAGTGCACAAAGATGGAAAATACACATAGAATTTTGATACTGTATGCTATTATGCTCTCTTTGAATTGTTTGAATGCTGAGGAAGGAGCAACAGCTGCTAAAAGATATTTGTTTATAAATGCTGCTGAACTAATCCAACATAGATATTTTGAAAATGCCTTGACTTTGAAATTTGGATCTAAGGACATGATGCTTTGGAAAGGAGTTTCTTATTTTGTTTTCACAGAGGGTGAGAGTCTGTGGATTTCTTCTATCCGAATATGGTATGATGGAGCAGGCCCTCCTGAAGGGTTGCTGTGAACACCTTCAGAAAATTGCTTCGCTCAACTGCCAACTGAGATGAAACTAGCACACAGGCTATACCATGAAAGACCTAATTAACGACGCCCCCATTCAGCAGGAAACAGTTTGGAGAGAAAAAAACTGCGTCCATGTTCCCAAATATGGTTTATAAACGTCTTTTGCATTTAAAGGGGTATATGGTAGAGATATGAATTATTTGCATTAGTATAGATTTTGCTTTATTGATAGAGATTTAAGGTCAATTTTGTTATATGTATATGTATTTCTGATCTTTATTAAGGTATTGTGATTGTGTAGTTCACTTAAAAATGTAATGTATATAGGTTCTTGATGGATAATCATTAATAATAGTCAAGTTTGTAGTCATGTTAGTTAAGATTTTCTAGATGTACATAGATATATTTTAGATAGGCATTCTTCATATTTTTCAAAGATTATAGAATACGGCATTTTAAATGTTTTAATAACTTAGGGCTTTTCATGACAATGAGACACGTCTGCTCCTGGCAGCACCAATCTACTTCAGGAAGAAGATGGGCATCGAAGAGGATCCTTATGGAGTTTGATAGCCATTTGGGCAAGAAACTGCTCTTGCCTGGACTATTGCATAAACTGGACACAGAGAACACTCAGAGAGGACTACTGAACTTGCCTAAAGGTGAGATGATCTTTCGGGGTTCCTGATTCATGAAGGAGTCTGCAAGACATTCTGTAGGACACAACAGATAGTGACTGAACTGACTTTGAATTTTCCTGCTTCATGGAAATGTCTCTGGATACTATGGGCCTGTAGGCCGAAGATGGATGCCCCAATGGTACAGAGGAACTTTGGGTGACTGTCCAGGCAGTGAGATGTCTTCGTCATTTCTAGAGTTTGAAAGTTACTTGTTTCTTGTTTGCTTAGGTAATATTGTATCTTTCTGGAGTCTTTGACAGAGTTAAAGAATAGTTAGTTATAGTTATAGTTTTCCTTAGTTATGATAAAGATTATTGTAATTTTTACTTGATAACTGTTTTGTTATATGTAATTTTGCTATGTTAAGTTAAAGCCTTCCTTTTTTTTGTTTAAACAGAAAAAGGGGAAATGATGGAGGAAAGTCATTGGTTAATTATAATAAAGAAACTGCTTGGCCTCATAGGTTAAAACATAGGTGGGAGGAGTAAACAGAACAGAATTCTGGGAGGAAGAGGAAGTGAGGTAAGACGCCTCAGACAGACTCCATAGCTCCTCTCAGAGACACGCGATGAAGCTCCGACCCAGGATGGACGTAGGCTAGAATCTTCCCAGTAAGCGCACCTTGGGGTGCTTACACACCTTATTAGAAATGGACTAGTCCAGGTGCGAGAGTTATCCGAGAAGAGGCTAGATATAATGGGCAAGCAGTGTTTAAAAGAATATAGTTTGTGGGTTGGAGAGATGGCTCAGAGGTTAAGAACACTGACTGTTCTTCCAGAGGTCCTGAGTTCAATTCCTAGCAACCACATGGTGGCTCATAACCATCTGTAATGAGATCTGGTGCCCTCTTCTGGCCTGCAGGGATACATGCAGGAAGAACCCTGTATACATAATTAATAAATAAATCTTAAAAAAAAAAAGAATATAGTTTGTGTGTTATTTCGGGCATAAGCTAGCCAGGTGGCCGGGGTGCTGGGGACACAGCCCAGCCGCTCATATTACAACACTACACAGCAGAAAAGATAATGACATCTTGAATTTTGCAGGAAAATGGATAGAGCTAGAAAAAAATATTTTGAGTGAGGTAACTCAGATATCGAAAGCCAATTATCACATGTACTTAGGTGGTTTTTAAACATAAAGCAAAGAAAACCAGCCTAAAACCACAACCACAGAAAACTTAGACAACAATGAGGACACTAAAAGAGACTTTCATACATGGGGAGTAGAAAAAGACAAGATCTTCTGAGAAAATTGGGAACATGGGGATATTGAAAGAGAATTGGAGGGGTGAGGGGAGAGGCAGCGAGGGGAGCAAAGAAAAATGTAGCGCTCAATAAAAATCAATAAAAAAGAGACAAGCCTCACAAAAATCTAGTTGGATTATGAGAGATCCAGAAGCTGATAATAATTTTAGCCTTCTTATTTTATATCAATTAAAAGAGATGCCTAAAAGATAGCTACTATTCCTAAAATTGCAAAATACTCATTTATGCCACTAGAACTCAGCAGCTCCCAATGTATTCTTAATTAAAGGACCTGAGCTCTAGTCAGATCTTTGCAGCTGGATGAACTTGGATGAACTGATTGAATTCCCACAGAAGGTTTCACTAAGTTGAGAAAATGAGTGGAGAATTTTGTTTAATGTATTTCCTAACTTCAGGATAAATCAGTAGAAGTCAAATTAGTTAATATAGTAAAACATACTTAAACATAACTACATGTCTGCAAAAATTCTTGGTTCAGAAACACATTCTGGGGTGGAAAATAAATTGTTTCACAGTCACAAAATAAACCAAACAGGCATCAGGCCAGACAGTATAACTTATGCCCATACATTTGGGATCACAAAACACAATTGTTTTAGAGGTGAGCATGACTGATTATAAACATTAGCCATGTATTCCTAGGCATCCACTCATATATTTTCAAATAAATATTCAGCAGTTCTGTTTTATTTCAATGCAATGAAAGATAAAATTATATAAGCCATATCTGTGAAGGAAGAAAGATGACTACTTAGATTATAAAAGGCAGAAATTCTGTAGGCTAAAACCAACTGTGGGGTTTAAATACAAAGAATTTGAATCATGTACAACTTCCTGACAAGAGATAAATGAGGCAAAAAAAAGTTAATTAAACACGCAATACACAGGCAAAAGAAATCTGTGATCTCTGGTGACCCAAATCTAAATTCCTTCAGTGCACATTTATTTAACCTAATTCACTTCTACGTGAAGATGGTTCTCAGTCTTGTTTCCCACAAGCAACAGCTCCAGGCATGGCAGTAACCCCATGCTGAGCTCAGCAAATGGCCACTTGAAGGCTATCATTAGTAGATGAACCCAACCTCCTAACCCCACCCCAAATGTCTTCACTGGACTGAATAGCACTTAGTATGCAATCAGTGTGTGTTTCTTACTTAAATGGGCCAATGGATAAATATTTTATTATAAACAAAGTTTATTAGGGTAAAGAATAGAAAATAACTTCAGTAGGAAAACTTCTTTTAAAAAGTGATTAGAATAGAAATCCATTGTATCCATTTTAAAAATTTAGTTTCATAAGAAGTTATGAAAATTACATACAATAGGCAAGATATTTCAGTGATGAATAAAACATGAGTGTTTTAGTGCTAGCTGTATATATTTGGATCATAACACATTATTATAATCTATGAGAAAACAAAGCAATACTAATACTTCAAGGTATGCGAAGTAGTATATTATTTAAACTTGTGCTACCGTAATAACTAGTTTTAAATGAAAATAGAGATGTTCCACAAAGTCATTGAGAAAACAATGTAAATAACAAAGAATACAATTATGGTCTAGTACTATGAAAAATCAAATAAACAAACATACAAAAATCCAACCAATTGGTGAAAGTCAAGCAGGTCACCAAAGGTGCTGGCACAAACTTCTAATCTGGCATATGGGGAGTTGAAACAGAAGGATCATGAACTTGAGGACATCCTGGACTAAGCTGTGAAATTCTGTCTTTGGCAGTGGGGAGGGACTAGGCAATAGATGCATAAATTTTTAATGAGTATATATGCATACTCCTATGTATATACACATATGCATAGAAGGCAGAGGTCAATGTTGGGTGTCTTAGCCAATTATTCACCACCTTATATATTGATATAGGATCTCCTACTGAACCTTGATCTCATCAGTTGACTACTCTGGTCACCAAAACCCAGAGATCCTCCTATAAACCACACTTACTCCCCCATCCTCCACGTCCTCCAGCCACAGCTTGGATTACATGTAGGTATAGACCACACTCACTTTTTGTCTTAGAGATTATTTTTTTTCTTTTTTCTTGTATTGGCTTCTTCAGAATGTAAATGTTCAGCTCCTGGATTAGAGATTATTTTTAAATATATGTGTCTGGGTGTTCTGCCTACATTTATGTGTGTATTTCATGTATACCTGGTGCCTGCAGAGGTCAGAAGATAGTATCACAATTACTGGAACTGGAGTTATTTGTGAGCCACATGTGGGTGCTAGGAACAGAATCTAGGTTTCTGCAAGAACAACAAGTGATTTTAACTGCTAATCAATATCGCCAGCCCTAATACATAAAAGTTTTGGGTTTTTGTTTGTTTGATTGTCTTCTGAAGATTAAGCACCTCTCCATGTATCAAGGTTGCATAAGATGACCCAATATGAGGAGTAGGGTTCCAAAAGGCAGGAAAAAAGTCAGAGCATTTTAATCAGGAATGACAAGCATGTATGGCCACCAACAAAAAGTTAACATATTTTACTACTTTAGTTATTTAGCTATCATAGTTATCTATGATTCAAAAGATCAAGTGATCAAATGAAAACTTGATGTAAGAGAGATGCTGGAAAAATAAGAACAGGGTGATTTCCTATAGTTATTTGTAAGACAGGGTACCACTCAGGAGCCCTGCCATGCACAGGACAATAGATGGGTCATGCAGGTGTAATGTACAATGGATGGGAGGATAGAAAGTGGGGGGGGGTGAATGAATTCTATTCAAAACATAAGAAACTGAAAATAACAATTATGTTAGAGAGGAGTTTGATTTGTAATGATAAAAAAATTAAGTATGAAAAAATTAAGTCTTACTTGAGGTATCTTATTCCTTGGAATTTCTACTAAGATCAACTCAGCTCAAAAACATTTTAAATCTCTACTGCACAGTAGAGATTATTTATTGCACAAAATTATAACAAGAAATTTGATGGATTCAAAACAATATTGGATGAAGAAAAGCCTCAATAATGTCCCTTCTTGCCAAGTTCTCTTAACAAGGTGAACTACTCATATGTGCTTGTTTATTGAGCTATGAACTGAAAATCTCATCAAATGTATTTGGAGGAAATAAAAAGAATGGAGAGGTATAAAGACTCTGATTACCAAAATGATACAAGCTATGACACATTTTCTACAAAAATTACCTTCTATTCTAAAGCAATATTATTCCCATGCACAGAGGCTCTGCAAACAGATCCTGATGTTAATAACATTATAGGTGGCTCCAGCATCAGAATATAACCAAATAAGCATGCCTAATCTTACTTAAAAAGGAAAAATTAAACCCCTTTGAAATAAGAGCTGCAATAGCCCAAAAGAAACTGTAGATGAGAGGACTTCTGCTTTTAAAGTTTAAAGAGCCTTTGGATTTCATTTAAGGAAACTACTTATTTTATAGTAGAAAAAAATAAAATTTGTTGATCATGTTTCAATCCCAGGTATAGCCTGAAATCTAGATAGTCCGACTTCTATTTTGATAAGATTCCTATTAAATCAAAATTTCAACTATTAAAAAAAGAAAAACATATTTTGTTTTGATGATGGTGTGTGTGTGTGTGTTTGTGTGTCCAAAAAATAACAGTAAATTTTGTAATCTAGAATCATTCTGACAGACAAGATGAGTATTTCATTCCAGAAAGACAAATAAATTTTGTATTATAACAGGAAGAGGTTAGCTACAAATGCCACATTAAAAAAGGTATTAAAGAGTATTCTTGAAACCACAGAGCCTTCCACAACACAGACAACAGAGAGGTAGCTTGATGTTTGCAATAGATTGTGTTAATTAGTAAAGCATAATAAAAACATATTTAAAATCTACCACTTTTTAAATTATTCACTAATTTTCAAAATTATTTGTATAATTAGATACTAGCATAGCATTAAATAAACACATTATACTTTACTTGATTTTAGAACATAAATTTATACATGCATCTTATTTTACAAGTAAAGTTACATTCCATAACATATTCAAATATTTAATGTGCTGTCATAAATATTTAAATTATTCTAATTAAAACGTTTAACTTTGAAAACAATCAAATCTATTGTTTACGTATACTGTTGCTGTTTACCAAGATGCACCTGGGAAGACTTAAACATATGGCTTGTTGCTGTGGAACAGAGCTGCTTTTAAATCCTCTGCATTTCAATAAATTTCCATTGACTCTAGCTAGCCCAGCCTCCCTCTGTGGTAAAGTCTTATTTCTCCATTTTTAATTTTGACAAAACACAATAAGGGGTAAGTGTTAACAGACCACCTTTAACTCAGCACTTAGAAGGCAGAAACAAGAGGATCTCTGTGAGTTAGAGACCAGTCTGGTTCATATAGTTAGTTCCAGGTCAGTCATGGCTACATAGTAATACCCTTACTTAAAAAAAAAAAAACACCCCCCTGCAAAAACCAATAAATGTAAATATTTAATAACTAACTTAAAAACAAATAGAAAGAAAAAGGAACAGGAATGTTATCTTTAGGAGCATTAACAAGTTTAAATAAAATTTGTGTATATTTGTTTGAAACAATAGCTGTGTCTTTTCATAGACATTGCCAGTTTGCTCATGACTTTGACTGGTTTAATCAACACATTTTTGGTTGACTCTAAGGCTTTGGCTGTATGAGGGAGTTCATGCCTGTTCTGTGTAGTTGTCAAA
The DNA here is from genome assembly GCA_025134845.1 of Neodon shergylaensis. Lineage (NCBI taxonomy): Eukaryota > Metazoa > Chordata > Mammalia > Rodentia > Cricetidae > Neodon > Neodon shergylaensis. The sequence continues at coordinate 23,679 of JABTXL010003305.1, forward strand.
GGCCCATAGCTGAAAGGTTGTAAGAGTGAACCTACTACTATTGTTTTGCTAGATAGACATGTCATCACACTACATTTTTATCAATTGTGTTTATATTCGAAGGTTAGCAATTTCTTCAGCCTAAAAAGGAGCTTTTGTTTGTAGGGAACAGCAATTAATGCAGAGATGCATAACTGGTTAAGATGCTAAGAACAGGTATTAATATGAAACAGCCCATTCATATTACTCTCTCTAAGTCTCAGGGAGTATCACAAAAGAGGGAGAAGAGGAATATTGGAGAGAGATAATGGGTGGTAGAGCCAAGAAATACTGTCTTAGAGGCATGAAATTTCCATAGCATTCATGAACTCAAAACACCTCAAAGTTACTTGAATAGAACCTGAACAAGACTATTAGCATTCAGTCATAGATAGGGGAGGATCTAATGTCCTCCCAACATGAGAGAGTAAGGGCAGTCTAGTGCTACTGGTGTACAAAAGTCAACAGTCTTCAGTGATAGAGACAATGAGAAGTTACTTATGCTCCAGGAGACAGATTCCTACCCATTCCCACACCACTGGTACTGGTTAAATACGATGGCTCACAGAGCAAAAACAAAGAGAGATTAAAAAGATGAGAAAATAGGATGGATAATTGGTGTGGGAGGAATAGTTGATTGGAGTAGAAGAGGGACAAGAGGAGAGATGGAGGAAAAATGTGACCAGAAAGTATAAAATACATCTATGATATTTCTAAGGAATAAGATTTTTTAAACAAAAACATGAAAGGTTTTAGTTAATATGACTCTTAACAGCTGTTTAGTACAACAGCTCCACTTGGCATCTGTACAAAGAAAAGACTCATCCTTCAGTGCCTTGGTATGTTACCAAAATGTTTTTGCCATATGTCTCACCACAAATTCAGTGTTTATGAAGACACAAAGGGAAAAAATGGGTTTAACTGAAATAAGACAGAATACCTGGAGTGCACTCACTATTTTCCACTCACTATGTGTGAATGGAAAAGACTTGATTGTAGAAGGAGCGGCGAGCCACTTCCAGCTGCCTGGCTTCCGCCTGACTAGCTTTACACCCGAAATAACAACACACAAACTGTATTCATTTAAACACTGCCTGGCCCATTAGTTTTAGCCTCTTATTGGTTAATTCTCACATCTTGCTTTAACCCATATTTAGTAATCTGTGTAGCACCATGAGGTGGTGGCTTACCAGGAGGATTCTAATCTGCGTCCATCTCGGAGAGGAGAGCTATGGTGTCTGCCTCACTGCCTTCTTCCTCCCAGCATTCTATTTTGTCTTCCCCACCTACCTATGTTATGATCTAGCAGGCCAAGCAGTTTTCTTTATTAATTAACCAATGAAAGCAACAGATAGAAAGAAGACCCACCTACATCTCTTGATGAATTCTTCATGTGTTGAATCTTGCATGGGTTCAAGTATCACCTACACGATGGTGTGAACTCAGGGATGGGTTTCTGTGGATCTGTTAGGCATCTAGATGAGAATAAACTCTAAAGTCTGCACAGCATTTCAAGGAGTAGAAAAAGGTTCTGCCATTTAGAAAGCTACCTAAAAGGATCTATGAAAACTAACCACAGGCTTAGCTTGTGACCCAGATACCTTCCTCCTGAGAGAGGGTAGCATTTGTGAAGAATGTTCTTTTAAAAAAATTCAAAAAATGTTCATAAAAGCTACAGTCATATTGCCCCAAACTTCAATTTCGCTAAACAATAAGAATAAACAACTAAGATTCTACAATGGAAATATTATACCTCAATAAAATGTTCTGTCAGAATCTGTGCCCTGGATAAGGATGTGGCCTTTGAGTACAGTTCTTCACGCTCCACCAGTTACAAAGGAGTGCTTTGCTTCTGTATACATTTTGCCTTGTTTCTATGTACTTTTTTTCATTTTTATTACTGTATTAATTGAGGTATTGTTTCATACAAGGTGAGGCAAGAGTTTCTCATGATCATGTACGTGACTAAAGGGGGGGTTTCAGATTTGAGGTAATGCTTTTTAGTCTGTATAAAAGGCCATACAAAATAAAGTTTGTTATGCAGTTGTTCACACTCTGCATCCTGTGTCCTGATTTACACGAGACCCTTACCCAGGGACCCCAATGCACTAGATGTTGACACAGGATGGAGAGGAAGTCATGAGAAACTTAGAGCAAACTGAGGAAAAGAGGTTTGGCATTTACATAGGCAAGGGAATTAGAGAACTATTGGCCTGGGGTGCAGAAAATGTGATGCCATAAGATGGGTATGGGGCTATGGATGCAAATAGCCCAGCTGCCAGAGAAGATGAGACAAGTGAATTGCTGGAGCCCAGGAGTTTGAACAATATGGACAGACCTTTTTTCGAAAATGAGGGTAGTGCTATAATTTGGGGACAGACTGGGATTCATTGAGAAGAAATATTGAATAAAGCATTGAGATTTTATAGAATCCTTACTGTTCTCTATAGTAATTGTGTAATTATGGTTGGTACTTTTGGTTAGAGATAAGGTGTTTTTCATTTTCCAAAAAGTAAAAAATATGATGTAAATTTATTAAAGGATAAATTTAAAAGATGGTTATTTATTTTCTGATGTGTAGCACTGGTATGTGTTACATTTGAGTGTTTAAAATGCACATAGAGTATGGGTTTTACCATATGTTGTAGTTTTCAAATAGCAGGACTCCTGCTACACCTCTAGTCTATAAAAATTACATGAGGAGTTTTATTTATCTCAGTTCTGTGCACCAATATCTTTTCAATATCTATTTTTACTATCATTTTAACATTGTAATATTAAAAAAGCTTGTGTGTTTATTACAACCACATGTGAATTGTGTTAATCAAACTATCTTTAATAGTTTGTTGTGACAGATGCCTTACTATTATTTTAAGGTAGCTATTCATGCAGAATTGTTGGTCTTCTGAATACCACAAAAGACTCTGATATAATCAGAAACAAACATCAAAAGAACCTTCAAGTGTCAGAGTACAGTGGCTTGACAGACAAACATCTGGTATAGATAGGAAAGATAAGATAGAAAATATCACATCTGACTGTGAAAAAACATTTGCTTCATGTTTATGTGAGCAGATTTTCATTTAGAAATATGTCGATTTTGTCTTACCATTGATAATATATATAAACTTGAATGATTTCCTCTGATCTTTTGTGATTAAAATATGAATTTTAGGTGGAGAATGTAGCAGTGTTTCCTCTATACATTTTTAAATGACAGACATTTGGTACCCCCAAAAGTTCTTCTCTTTTACCTATTATAGGCTGGATTGTATCCCTCATTCCAAATTCAAGTATTCAGTCCCTAACCTCCAGTAGCTCAGCATGTGATTGTTTTTGTTTTGGGATCTTTAGAAAGGAAATAAATTAGAATGAAGTCAACAGAATAATCCTAATTTAACCTGATTTGGGTCTTTATAAAAGGGGGAAAATAGGGCAGAGATACAGACAAATGTATCATGAAGAAACTAGAAGATGGCTGTCTACAAACCAAGGTAAGAGTTCACAGAAGAAACCAACCCTAAGAATAGCTGACTTCAGACTTCTAGACCCATCTGTATAAATCACCCAATCTGTGTTACGAGGCAGTATGAACTCTGGGAAATGAATATATCATCTTAGCACAAGGAAATATACCATTTCAATTCAGAAGAACACACCAGCAAAGAAAGTTTATCTCCTCCTTAGTTATGTGTTACACTAAGTCTTTTAATACAGCATTTTGTTATGTAGCTCAAGCTAGTCTCATCATGTAGCTCTGATTGCCTCAAAATAGTGACTTTCTGTCTCAGCCTGCTCAGGGCTGGCATTACAGTGAGGTTCATCGTGTCCACACAGAAATACTGATAATCTGTCTCTTCACACACTCATTCGAGGTTTTCCACACTGATCTAACCAGATTATATCAGGACTACCTGACCAACTAGAAACACTAAGCTACATTAAAGATTGCCAAAAACAACTTCAGTTGGTGCAAAATGAGATGTTAACACTGATAATTGTATAGGCTTATCATAATCCACCCTTTGTAAATGCACCTGTTCTATACTCTACCTAAGCAATTTTAGAGCTGCTTCAAAAAATCTTACTGGCCTGCGCCATCACAACCGGCCCAGGCTGCACACAGGCTCAGAGACCTTTCACAGTTACTAAGAGAGTTTTGAGTGCTGCGGGGAAAACCTACTGCTCGCACCACAGACTCTTGGGCTTGCAGAGCCTGGAAGCGCCACCGTCTTCTCCTTGCTCCACTGCTGCCTTCACGGGCAGCTCAGCGGGGTCTGTGCTCCAGCTTCTCTCGGCTCCCAGGCAGGGCACCGACTTGGCCAGGGCAATGAGCTTTCTGCCACAGCCGCCTAGCAAAGCTCTGCTCCAGCTGCCTTCTAGCCCCGCTGCATTCGTTCTGGGTCCAAACTGGTGCATGGAGCAGAGCGGAGCGGAATGCAGGAAAGCAGGCTTGCTGCCCCAGAACCACCGAAGGGGCCCCACTTAAATAATCTTTTAGGCTGATGACACCCAAATTCCCATTCTGGCTACTTCCTGCTGAGTGGGGGCTCTGCATTCTGGGGGTATTTTACTGCAACATTTCAGGGGGTCTCAGTGAATCAAACCCCAGGAATCTTGAATAAATCCTCAGGTTCTCATCCTCTGTGGAGACGAAAGCAGAACCTCTTTTCCAAAGCATGAAATCCTTAGGCCCGTACTTTAAAGTCAAAATACCTTTCTTAGCAGTTCCCAGAATCAAATATCTTTCTCCAGTGCAGAACACCATAGACAACACAATCAACATAACATGCATCTGAGCATCTTTTTGAGCTGTATACATTCTATCTTTTGGAAGCCTTCAATTCACCCTCCCGCCTCCTGTCTCAGAGGGTGTCCTGTCTTAATTCCTCAATGCGTGCCCACCGGCTGGGGACGACCCTGTCTGCTTACCCCTCTTCCTCCATTGGACTTCCACTTGCCACACAGGCATGGCCTGGAACCGAAACCCTAGCTAAGGATGTCAGGATTAACACATACCTCAACCAACCCTCACCTTCCAAGGACGACCAGTTCATGAATTTCGGGCAAGGGTCACTGGTAAGAAGCCCTTTATTCAGTAGTACCCTGGAGGCTTATATACCCAACAGTCAAGTGGGCCAACAGTTGAAAACCTTATCTTCTGATCCTCAAGGCCAAGAAGACAATGCATGCTTGTGAAGCAGAGCTGGTAAACAATTTTGACACAGCCTTTAGTAACTCAAATCAGAAGGAAAATAAAGATCTCTAGCAAGGAAGAGCAGCTCGAGGCCAGGACTCCTATTGGTCCCAACCACAGGTGAACAATTTAGATAGACCTATAAGTTGTGAGGAAATAGAAACTTTTATAAAAAAAAAAAACAGGACCAGATGGTTTTAATGCAGAATTTTACCAGAAATTCCAAGAACAGCTGATACTTATACTCCTTAATGTGTTTCACATTATAGAAACATAAGAGTCTTGCCAAAGTCTTTTTTTTTGAAGCTGCAGTTACCCTGATACCTAAACCACATAAAGACTTAACCAAGAAAGACAATTACAGACCTATCTCACTCATGAACATCGATGCAAAAATTCTCAATAAAATACTGGCAAACCATCTTTAATGAGGTCTAGTGCCCTCTTTTGGCTACAGAAAGAAGAGCTGGAGAGATAGCTCAGTGGTTAAGAGCATTGGCTGCCCTTCCAGAGGTCAGAAGTTTGATTCCTGGCAACCACACAATGGCTCACAACCATCTGCAACGAGGTCTGGTGCCCACTGCTGGCAACAGAAGGAAGAGGCAGGAGAGATAGCTCAGTGGTTAAGAGCATTGCCTGCTGAGTTCCATAAGGTCAAGTGCAGATGGGCCAGGGCCAGGGCCAGGGCCATGATTATGGCTATCAATCATTGCATCAGTTGATCATAAATATAGAGTCCAATCATCATTCTATAGCTGTAAATGTGACAATTGAAGTACAATTTTGTCTGGAAATTTACCAAAGTTTGTATACTCATTTTCCTGCTTTGCAAAGCCATTGCAGAACTCATAATATGGCAAACAACACGAGGAGAAACAGGCCAATGTATGCACATAATAGGAAGGCAGAGAAGCCACACTTCCTCTTGTGTTCTTACTGGTCTTCATAGTTCACAGGCACTCAGTACTTCCTCGGGAGACTGAGCTTTATTTTGCCATGTTTTTGGTTGGAGGAATCAGAAGCCTATTGATGATCTGTGGTAAAATACTGAAATAAGTGCAAGAATTTAGAGTAAAGATAAAACGTATAAACCAAGAGAAGACAGCAAAGAGAAGAGAACACTGACCCAAACCTGAAATTGAGTTACTGGTCCTCCTTAGGGCTGTCCAGTTAACAAAAGACTGACTTTGCTCAATTAGGGAGGTCACCATAACTGCTCCAGTGACTCAACAGCGTGAGTTCAGTTAGAATACCATGGAGAGCATTTTGAAGAGGCTAGAACCTATTCCTCCATTTGATTTTCAAGCTTGCTTCTGTATTTAAAACAATCTGTCAAGCTTAAAAATGAACAATACCTACTTAGTGATCTCTAGTATCGTATTGCGATTCTGTATACACATATGCATAAATAATTAGATTAAATAAGACATATTTACATATATTAATTATACAGAATTCATCTGCTGCCAATTCTGGTTTAATTGCCATAATGTAGCTGAGATATAACCTTGGTGGTGGGATATTTAGTAATGTGCCCCACTAGTGATCATAGTACTCATTGCCCTGAATAATAAATACTATTGAGTGGGATCTCAGGGGAGTCTAAACATTGGTATTTCTTTTGATCAGTCAGGTGAATCCAGTACAAATCAATCCCCTCGTTATCATAATGAATGATCTCTGGGTTATGCTCATTCACATCACACGATAAAGGTGATTTAAGTTTACAATATTTAGTGCTTTGTATGCCTTTTTGATATACCTGGTACCTGTATGGCATTTTAAACTGCACATACATTCATATATAGTTAAATAAGCTTGCTTTTTCATAGACTCCTTGGTGAACTAGCATGTACTTTTAGTTCTGTGACTCAAATATATTTGAGGTTTTCCAATATGCCCAAAGCAACAGAGGCTGTATGTGAAACTGGGCTATCATCCCAACCCCAGTGGTGCAATGGCCGCAATTATTTCAGGAAGAAGAACGAGCACCATGATGGCACAAAGCGTAATTACTTCTATGATAGTCATTTAGTTTCCAAGAGCATAGATTCAAACCAGCATCACCATTAGCCTAACAACAATTGCACAGCGTTCCTTTTCATCCAAGTCTTCTGGGCTTCTCTTTTCTGAAGCTTTCTAAAGGGTATTTGAGTGATCTAACATTAACCACCCACACACTGTATTTACCACTATTATTAGCACAGCAGATGATCTTTACAATTTAGTGAGACTACAAGGAGCATTATTAGAGATTTTTCTTTTAAAAGTGGTTCCAAACCATTTGCCATTTCTCCCCAATTTATAACCCAGGCAGAGTTATTCTCAAGTGACCTTCAGTTATTTTTCTTACCTTTACCTTAAAATGGCTACAATTAGGAAAATGGTGTAAGTGCCTCTTGACCTTCGGATACACTTCCTTCTACATAAATTCAGGAATCTTCGAAGACATCAACCTGACAAGGTGAAGTGTAATAGAGAGGCAATGTCTTACTTTCATGTTCCCCAAATAACCATATGATTATCAGAAGTGGATGATTTGGAGCCACTCACAAGAAACCTGATTACATTTGGGTTGGAGGGAATACAGAGCCTCTATAAAAGCAAATTCAGTTTTAGTCTTTTTCAAAGTATTTCGAGCATGAAGCAGCTAATCATTCTGAATCTTCACCCACTACTGATAAAATCCTCCCAGTGTTGTTAAGTGCTGAAAAATGTTTCTTTGAATAAACACTATATTGTGCTACACAATAATAACCAAAGTGCATCCTGCAGGAAGTAAGCAAGATACCACGTGTGCAACAGTTGAGAAGAAACTGAAAATTAAATTACATCGTATGCTCAAAATGCTGTACACAGACCTGCAGGTAGTTATCAGGAGGCGTAGTGAACACTGAAGTGAAGGGAACCTTCTCAGATTCTGCAGGAAGTTTGCTGAGACCATGAACACTGGGTTATTTATGTGAAGTCTGAATGGTATTTGATAAGGGATCTATGAAAAGAAAACACGATATTGCAACACCTATGTACTCTGATGAAATACCAATTATATTTTGGAACTAATTAGACATAAAATCAACTGCTATCCTGCTATAGAGTTCTGCATTTCCAAACTATCAAATCCTGAAAATGTAAAAGCCTAACTTTCTGTATAATATTAATATATTTTTTCTCTATAAATTTTCTAATAGATTTTTTAAATTATTATTAAGTGATTTTGTTTTTTAAAAAAAGAGAATTTTAATTCCAAATTTTCTATCAGTAGAAAATATCATGTTACTAATCCACTGGTTCTTTCTAATCTTTAAATTACATTTTTAAATTTATTTTGTGTGTGCATGTTTTTACATGCATATGTATTCTCTAGAGAATACATGGAGAAGTCAATTTATAGAAGTTGTTTCTCTCTATCTACCATGTGAATTTTGGGACTCACACTCAGGTGAACAGGCTCAACAACAAGAGCTTTTACCCACTGAATCATCTCACCGGTCAAAGCAACTGGCCCTTATCTTCAATAAATAGATAGCTAAATGAATATAATTAACTGCTTTCAAAGGCAATTAACTTTCTAAGTATGGTAGTTTTCAAGAAAATGACCTGCAAAGGGAGTGTCACTAGTGAGAGGTGTGGTTTTGTTGGAGTAAGCCTTGTGAACCACTGTGGAGGAAGGCTTTGAGGTCTCAGAAATCCTCAAGCCGTGCCCAATATTTCTGTTCCTGCTGCCTGCAAGTCAAGATGCAGGACACTCAGCAACTTTTCTAGCATCATCTCTGCCTGCACACCACCATGTCACACCATGATGATAATGGACAAAACCTCTGAAAATGTGAGCCATCCAGCTAAATGGTTTTCCTTTAGAAGAGTTGCGTGGGCATGGTGTCACTTCACAGCAATAGAAACCCTAACTAAGACAATAAGCCTCAAATAATCAGTATTGATAAAGTGAAGCAGTATACAGTAGCACATTTCATAAAACAGACAATGAGGCCAGCCTGCTCTACAAGAGCTAGCTCCAGGACAGGCTCCAAAGCTACAGAGAGACCCTGTCTCAAAAAACAAACAAACAAAAAGAAAAAGACTTTACTAGATTTAAACATTTAAGCTACAGATAGTTAAATTCTCTTCCAATATTTTCCAAGCATCTAGAGAAGGAAAAACTAAAATTATATACAATATTAGTCAAAGAAGTATCAGTCCTAACTTGTATTCCTCACTCTTAGTTTAGAAACGTCTTGATTTGCTCTTGGTTTCTGGTTTCCTATGGACAGGTGCTTTATTAATTTTCCATCCCTTGAGCAAAACCTAAGGAGGTTGGGGAAAATTGTAGGCACACAAAAGAAAAGCATTAAGTTAGCCTTTTTCTTTCTTTACTCCAAGGGTTAAGATAGATGAACTATCCTTAATTTATATAAAGACTTTAGCTGAGGATGCTTTTTTTAATTAATTAATTTATTTATTTATTAAAGATTTCTGTCTCTTCCCCGCCACCGCCTCCTATTTCCCTCCCTCTCCCCCAATCAAATCCCCCTCCCTCATCAGCCCAAAGAGCAATCAGGGTTCCCTGCCTAGCCAGAACCTGGAAACAACCTAGATGTCCTTCAATGGAAGAATGGATGAAGAAAGTGTGGAATATATACACATTAGAGTACTACTCTGCGGTAAAAAAAAAAAAAGACTTCTCGAATTTTGCATGCAAATGGATGGAATTAGAAAACACTATCCTGAGTGAGGTAACCCAGACCCAAAAAGAGGAACATGGGATGTACTCTCATATTTGGTTTCTAGCCATAAATAAAGGACATTGAGCCTATAATTAGTGATCCTAGAGAAGCTAAATAAGGAGAACCCAAAGAAAAACATATAGGCATCCTCCTGAATATTAACCTTCATCAGGCGATGAAAGGAGACAGAGACAGAGACCCACATTGGAGCACCGGACAGAAATCTCAAGGTCCAAATCAGGAACAGAAGGAGAGAGAGCATGAGCAAGGAACTTAGGACCGCGAGGGGTGCACCCACACACTGAGACAATGGGGATGTTCTATTGGGAACTCACCAAGGCCAGCTGGCCTGGGTCTGAAAAAGCATGGGATAAAACTGGACTCGCTGAACATAGCGGTCAATGAGGACTGCTGAGAACTCAAGAACAATGGCAATGGGTTTTTGATCCTACTGCACGTACTGGCTTTGTGGGAGCCTAGGCAGTTTGGATGCTCACCTCACTAGACCTGAGGATGCTTTTAATGGACATGAATGTGTTGCTGAACAGATCACCTTTTCAATACAAGATTTCAAATATATAAATTAATGGAAGTGTTAGGCAGGTACAATCATTAAAATTGAGGATACTATAATATTATGGGACCTTGAAAAGCAGCTTCTATAAGATAATATCGGAAAAGAACCACCATATTACTATATACAGTGTACTTTAGACATGAATAAGTGGCTATCCTCACATATATGCCTTGTGTGTGTACTTGTTAAATACCAGCACCAAAGCAAATTCCATCTAACTTCTGTTTTGGTAAGTTAGGTACGCTGTGACGACTCTGTATAGTGAGACAGATGTCCTCTAGACTGCTTCCAAGAAGAATCTATTTCTAACAATCTGTGAATGTGTGATCATTTGCTGTTTGGTGACCAAAAGCCTGTATCCCTATGGCATCCTTACTATGCCAAAAGCCTGAGTGTTACTCCTTCTGCACTGCCTTTCCCACTTCCAAAGCCAAGCTGTAGTTTTTCTAATGTAGATGTTATTGTGGCTATTAACTTGGGGAGAAGGAGGAGGTGAGAAGGAAAAGCTTTTGCACAAGACTAAATCAGACACTTTTGCTACCAAAGCCTGCCCTTCATCTCCATCTGTTTTGCTGTTATCTTTGTCATGGATCCCAACATTTTTGCTTTTCTTGTGCAGGCAGCTGCTCAGTTGCTGGGTGAATGAAAACGCCAGTGTAAAGACAGAGAACAGTGGGCAAATACCCTGACACAGAACCGTGGTAAATAACACCAGGGTTAAGAACCCGGCCACCGCAGTACTCTCTTCAACCTATGATCTTGCCAAACTACCTCCTTGTTTTCCTTTGAGTAGGATAGATTCATGTTGGTCTCTTTCTCTGAAATGCTTTTTCTCAATATCTTTCCCTAAGAAGTCTGTCTTCATGAACCAGGCTGGCTAAAGATCTCTAATTTTCCTCATTACTAACGATAGCATTCGAAAAAGAGCTATAGTCTTACTTTGTATTTACAAAGCACTTTTTGTATGTCTTCAGTGAGTGTTGCCAGTGTGCTGTCCTTGATTTCAAGTGACAGCAAAAAAAAAAAATGCTTTTGTAGTTCCTCTCTATGCCTCCCTTTTTCCAGCCCCTCCCTTCACCAGCCTTATAGCCCAGGGAATTTTTAATCCCATGATTTAGCTGTTTGACTGTTACTCGTTAGTTATTTACTTAGTGTCAAAGAAAGTTTGCAACTCATTTCCTGTGTTAGTAAAACTAATGATTTAGAAGAATTTTAGTCTTCTTTAGAACTAATTATTCTAAAACTTTATAGCTGAGAAGTTTTACAGAACAACGTAGTCAATTTTTATATCTGGCATGAGGAACAGAAAATTTTAATTGATAACCTTACCAAAATTTATTTAATATAAACTGTATGTTAAATCCTATTGTATACACCACAAATAGTATTTTGTTGGAAAAGTATTTAAATTAGTTGTATTTGGACAGTTCATATCACTGGAAAGGAGCACACCATAAACAAATAAACAGGAGACATAGTACTGATGAGTAAAGTAAGCTAGTTAATTAGCTTCAGTTGATTATTTGGCAGAACTTAACTGGTGAGTCTCCTGTTTCTTAATTGTTGGGGACTTTGGATTCCCAAACCCTGAATTTCCTGAAACCCCTGCATGCTGGAGTAAACAACTTATTTTCCTATGCTTGCAGCTGCTCTGAGCAAACAACTTGTTTTGCAGCTTCCCTGAACATGAGACCCTCAGGAGTTTCTGATGGCAGGGGAGTGGTTTCTGGTAGGCTTGCGGCTGAGAATTAGGGTGTGGCCATTAGTCAAGGAAACCCTGTATAAGTTGTCCTGGAACACAATAAAGTGGGCATTCTTGGTGTTACCTCCCTCTCTCTGTATGTGTGGATGTGTGTGTGCTTCAATTTCCAGCCCTTTGCCCCACTCACGAACCGTACCATAGCGCATAGAGCAGGCATTGTGTTACACTTAATCCTGGTTTTACGTTTTCAGTCCAATGTCAGATTAATTCCCTACTGTACCTTCTCTTCTTACTAGAGTTTTCATTCAGCTAACAACTGAGCAGCAGACCACATAGCAGACGGGACAATTAAGTTTCCATAATGAAGATACTGCAAAAGAGTGAATTAATTAAAATGAAAATTGATTTATTTTTCTATCATCAAGAGTCTTAGGAGTCCAAATGTAACTGACTGCCTTTCAGGAATGGATGTATTCTAAAGAGACACTCATTATCCCTCTCTGGCTATAAGATTATTAAAATAATGAACCCCAAGAAATTAAAATATCCCCAGAGATCTTCTGCTGAGAGAAGAAAAGACTGGGTCCTGGAGGCATGCAGAGGAAAGACTTGTCTCTGGAAGAAAGATTTCCAACTTACCATATGAACATTCAGGAGCTGAGAAAATGGTGGGGAAGGGACTACACCTTGGCCTGATTGCTTATTTATGCATCTCTCTCCCTTTTCACTTAAACCCTATCCTAATGTCAGGATGCCAGAGATGACCACGGGAGAGGATGTGTTTCATGATCTCTTCATCACTCTTCCCAATACTGCTCCATGGAATAGATCTCCATTTCCTGCTTTTCACTGGTAATTTGACTCTTTTTAATTGACTTATTGAAGATTGGCAGCTTAACCTAGATTGTCAGGGACTTAGATGTGACCCCCATAAGTCTGTGAAAAAGCATGCAAGTGCCTACATATTGTCACTCTGTCAATGAGGGCGCTGTCTTTCTCGATGCCTCCGTGCACCTCAACTTTATTCTGGCCTGTAGAAAGCAGAGGGGAAAGTTAAAGTACAGGTGCTGGGTATTTTAAGGCCAGAACTGAAGCTACTGCCCTAGTTCTACTCATAGTTTGTTGGCTCAACCCACTGTACTGTGAGTGGGTCCAAGAGGGTAAACAGCAGAATCCAAGGCCACCTGTCTATCATGTGCTTTGGCCAGAATCTGGGTGCTTCGAGCCATATAGAAAGCTGGAAATTGTGATATGGGGGTAGAACTTTTTTATCTCTATCTTAATGAGACACCATGACTTTCTGTTTTTTCTTCTTGGAAAGGAAATCCCAAGCATAGGTCAAGAACAGCGTCAGTCAGTTAATTGCAATGGCAAGTTCTTGAATGCCATAATGCATTTGATGTAAAGAATCTAGTGACATTATTTTCGTGACTATTGGCCTAGATTCTATAGCTTGAGAAACTCAGTGTTATGTTTTAAAAATAACTTTGCTCAATTCTCTCATAAAAGAATAACAAGAAAATGTATGCCCAACCCATGACATCTGTTGGTACTGTTGCATTGACCTCAACTAGCCTCAAAGTCCACCTTAGTGAACACTTAACTGCAATTTAAACTGGATGCCTTGTGCAGAAGTTCAATACTTGTACACATGTAGGATACTATTTGCAGTAATTCAGGACACATATTACCTTACTGTGATCACAGTAAAACAAGCAGCAGCAGCAGCATAAATCTGGCAATTCAGCTCTCCCCTTAACACTCAAACAAAACTGAAGAAGAAGAGCCAGGAATGGTAGTTGTCTGGGTTGCTTAAGTCAAGGGTTCCTTATCCTTCTGTCAGAAGACAGTGTGTTTAGCACTAAACACACATACTTAGATTTATAAGGAACTGGCTAACTTGCTCTTGGCCTTTGAATCATGTATTAGGAGACATGCCTGCTGCCTCTTTGCTTCAACTAGACAGTGATGCTGATGACATCTTTCTTAGCTTCACAGTATCCCTTCTGGTAGACTTACAGAACAAGAGAAGGAATTAGCCAAATCTTGTCTTCGCTACTTTACAAGGCAAACCGATCTGATAGCTTCACAGTAGAGAGTTGAAATCTAAGTAAATATGAACTACCTGAGGAAATATGGAGAGAACGAAGGAAGAAAAGATGAACAAAGAATATTCAGTATTTCTAGGTTAAAGACAATGCTTTAAAGAGTGCAAGGAAAGCCTGAACAATTTTGTACAAATTAAGCCAGTAGAATTTAATGGATAATTAAAAGAGAAAAAATAATGAGCCAATAAACAATACCTAGAGTCACATAGAGTCAGGAAGCAGAAATGGAAAAATGTAAAATAGGAGAAAGAGTTGTTAGATGTTCTGGATAGCAGTGAGTTGCTTTCAAAGAGGCCCAGCATCATTTGTTCATTGAGCATTTATTGCATTTCTTGTATATGCCAGAAACTGCTATTAACATCAAGTCAAGGACAATATAAAGATTCTTCCTCAGCTTGCAAGACAATTTATCTCTGTGTAGAAATTTTTCCTGCAATGCAATGGGCATGTCATGATATTATTTATGGAACTCTGTTGATTTTATTGAAATGTTCCAGCTTTTTTTATGGACTTCAAGGCACCAGCAATGTCACTAAGCAAGATAAGGAAGACAGATAGGAACATACAACCAAATATGTGAGTGCTGCCAAGCCAGGTAGAATTTGGACACATTCTTCTGTACCTATTGTTTGATGTCTAATATAATCCTCCTCCATACAAACCAAACATGTAATATATCATGAAATGATGATCCTTTGAGCACATAATTCTACCTCTTCTACTTATTTTACACCCATCATAAACTTTGGAGGTAGGTCCTACTAATATTCCTCCTCAAGGTGAGAAATATGTCTCTCAAAGATACTAAGCAACTTGCCTAGGGAATATAAAATTAATGTTTAAATATTACAGAAGTCTCTTCTACATATTCAAGTTAAAAATCACATAAATTTTAAAATTAAATAAAACAAATTATAAGGTTTCTGTGGCTTCTTATTAATGAATAACTTTTTAGTTTAGTGGGAATTCAGTTTAATTTATTCGAT
The DNA here is from genome assembly GCA_025134845.1 of Neodon shergylaensis. NCBI lineage: Eukaryota > Metazoa > Chordata > Mammalia > Rodentia > Cricetidae > Neodon > Neodon shergylaensis. Next base: position 38,991 of record JABTXL010003305.1, read on the forward strand.
ACCAACGCAAAGTGATTAAATCTTCTAAGTGAAAAATTACTCAAAACAGAAACTAAATCTATCTTGAAGTATAGCAGCATCTTCTTCCACAAACATCCTTTTCATTGTTTCATTTCAAGCTTCCTCCCTTAAAAGTATCTCACATAGTCAATAATGTGCATTACTGATATTAACTTTATATAAAAAATATTTAGGAAAAAATTCTTATTCTTCATGATTTTTCTTCTTATTGATTTTTTATTACTTTCTCTGCTTATCAGTTATGTTAATTCCATCTCGCTACTATAACAAATTACCCACATGTTTCACAGTTTAAATTAATAGCAATTAATAGTTAGAAATTCAGACACAGCATAATTCCTTAGAAGCAGCTCTGTTTAGAGTTTCACAGTGCCAAGACCAAGGTGACAGCAAGTGTGTTTATCTTGCTGGACGATTCAGTTTAGGGATATGTCCTCCTCCAAGATCCTTCAGGTTTTGTCCGGGTTCTCTTTATGGTTGACTGGCTGACAGAGTGAATTGGAGGACCCTCTTTTTTTCCCTAGAGCTCACTTACATTTTGTGTGTGTTTCATGTATTTCATATGTGGTATTTCTTATCTCTGAATTCTGTACCAAAGGTCTGTGTCTCCAGCAGATAAGGAATTCTGCTTTTAGAGTCATGTGATTCGATTGAGGCAATGCAGGAAAATCAGAATGGTCTTCCAGTTTTATAATCGGTAATTTAATTACATCTTCAAAGTCTCTTTTCCTAAATAAACCAACATTCACTTATTCCAGTGTTGGGACATGAGCATCTTAGAAAACATGCTGTGTTCCACCTACATATTAAAATATCAGCCAGGCAGTAGTGATGCATGCCTTGTAGTGGCACACACCTTTAATCCTAGCACTCAGGAGGCAGAGGCAGGCAGATCTGAGTTTAGGGCCAGCCTGGTCTACAAGAGCTAGTTCCAGGACAGGCTCCAAAGCTACAGAGAAACCTGGTCTCAAAAAATGAAAACAAAACAAAACAAAAAACCTTTTCTCCAGCTACCAAAGTAAATTCCAGACCTATAGCTTCTGCTTTATCCTTATTTTGTCTTATGTTTATACCTAGGAGATTTTTCTACTATTTCTTACTTTGCTTTAAGTGGGAAGAGGGGTCCTTTTTTATAATTAAGCTAGGATAATAAAACACTACCTTTGGGATGGCAGATTTTATAATAATATTCTGAAATTCAAAATTGTAATGAACATTCGGTTATATTTTTGCCCTAGTGAATATTCAGAACATTACACTATCATTTAAGGAGAAGCAAGACAAACATTTCCTGAGATTTGTAGAATCAAGAATCTCTTTAATGTGATTTATTTTTCAAGGAGTGACTGGGATGCAGAGAGGCATTTCTTGAAGAAATCTTTGAAATAGGAAGAAAATAACTCATTTTAGGCAGTTTTTGGACTGCAAAAATTTTGCTACAGTGTTAAATTGATAACCCATTTCCTTCTTGTTTTGCTTGGGAGGGTTTTATTGTGGTGGATTTTTTTTTGGTCTGTTTATTACTATAGCTTTAATTTGCAGTGTAACCTGTTCACTTAAGAAAGAAAGCAGTGGTCTATCGCTTACATTTCTTAAACAGGCACAGTGAGCTCCAGGGTCATAGTTTTTCATATCCTCATACCTCCTCTCTGATTTATCCAATGGCTTTTAACGGAAAAAATATATATTCTAGATCCAAGAGTTTTTAATACTCTCATCCTGGTTCAAGTCAGCATCACCCCCCCCCCCCCGGCTGGGATAATGTCAATAACTTTCTGATTGCTTCACCAACTTTAAGCCTTGTTTCCCTAAAGAGTAGGCAATTCCCTGCGGAGTATTCACCAGGGGCTTTCCCAAACACTCACTAGATCTTATAACATCCATTCTCAAAACCTTCCAGAGATTTCCTGTTGCAAATCAAGGCCATTACTGTAGCCATCAATTTTTTTTTATATTTCTGCCTAACTGTTACCATCTACCTTTCAAAGACACACCCCCCACATGCATACCACTTTGTGCAGAACTCTGAGACAGGCAACTTCCTTCTTTCTGATTCTTAGAGATAACAAGCACTTTTTAGTACCCTCTGTACCCACCCTTCTTTCTCCTTGTCATCTTGAACCTAAATGTCACTTAAGACATACTGCACCACCTTGCTTCCTCTCTACTTCTTTACACAGCACTGCGCTTTTTCATAATGTAAATCATTGCACTTCATTCTACTTGGGCTTATGTTTTTGCTGTTTCTTTCCCCATAAGCAAGATCTTCGCATACCCCTAAGACTGAACACTTTGAAGACAGGGAACCCAAATGACTGGCCTGCTGCTTCTGGCCCCTAGTGAATACTTACAGGCTTATTATGCATTTGTAAAATACTACTTTGTGCCTTTCCTTGATAAGATTTTGGAAACAAAGATTTATTCACAACATCCTGAATACCAGTTTGAATTCAGGGAATCAAGGTAAACTGACAACTTACATAGAACAACAACAATCTTGATGCATTCATCCTTCCATTTTCTGGAGTGAAAAGACCGAAGGCCAAACAGAATCTTCAAACATTCAGAAGTGACTCTCTTGAACTGAAATCATGAATTGAGGAGTTGGTGTACATGGTGCCCCTTTGCTCACTGAAAGAAGAGAAAGTGCTCTTCTTTTCCAAAGGTCTTTAAGCCTCTGGAATCTGAAGGTTGTCTCTAGGGATCAGAGAATCAGATCCCTCTGAACTATAAATTCATCAAGGATCAGTTTGTAGATCTCTCCATTGATAATACAGCTGTGTTCAAGCATTCTTAACTTCACGTCATTGGCTCTGGGCTTTCTGCCCATAATTACACAAAGCATGAAACTATCAACTTCTTGACAACAATGTACCAAAATGTTTAATAAGTATGACTTTGTTTCCAAATCAAATCATTGTTATTTAAAGCATACAAATCACAAATATATTCACAAGAAATTACAAATACTTTTGATCCTTTTGATAAAGTTATTTGTACTGCATTTTTTATGAAAAATAACAAAAAGCTGAATTCATCAAAGATGTAAACTTTTCTTTCCTGCTGAAAGCTGAAGAATGCTCTTCTAAACAATCTTTGAGTAACATTGGTTGTAAGTTAAATTATGCCCCCCAAAACTTATACATTGATACACTAAAATAAATTTTTGAAATGTGAAATTACTATAACCAATTAAGTAAAATGAGGCAATATTCATCTCAGTGGTCATCTGAACCTGTGAGGGGCCTGATAGATGTTCTGCTATAGTCCTCAGAAATAACTTATGTTCAGCCTCTAAAACAGTGGTACTCAACCTGTAGGATTGAGAATCCTTTGGTGTCAACCTTTTCACAGGGGTCACCTAAGACCATCAGCAAATATGAATATTTATATTATGATTCATAACAACAACAAAATTTTAGTTACAAAGTGGCAACGAAAATAATTTTATGGTTGGGGGGTCACCACGACTTGAGTTATTAAAGGGTCACAGCATTAAGAAGGTTAAGAACTGCTGCTCTAGATACTCAAAATAGTGTTTCCTATGCTTTATAGCACCAGGTGTATGGTAATCGATTATGTCAGCCTAACAAATGATTACAGCTACTGTTTATAAATCAGTAATAATGAGGAAACAGTAAGTTTTATTGTAAGAGGACTTTGCAAACCCCCACCCAAAAGAATGGTTATGTAAAGTGCATTTACATGAGAATGAGGATTTTTTATTAATACATTTATTTCAGACATCATGGGAACAAAAGGATTTCACTATGTTAAAGAAAGCCATAAAAGAAATATGTAAAAATAGCACAAAAGAATTAAAGATAAGCATTTGTGAGGCAAAGGACATGGTAAATAAGACAAAACAGCAACCTATAGAATGGGAAAAGACCTTCACCAACCCCACTCCTGACAGAGGACTGATTCCCAAAATATATAAAGAACTCAAGAAACTAGACATCAAAATACCAAATAAGCCAATTAAAGATTGGGATACAGACCTAAAAAGAATTTTCAATAGAAAAACCTCAAATGGCCAAGAAACATTTAAGTAATTGCTCAACATCTTTAGTCATCTGGGAAATATAAATCAAAATGACTGTGAAATGAGATACCATCTTACCTGTCAGAAAGGCTATGATCAAAACCATTGAGTGATGTGGGAAGTTCTTCTGTATATGTTGCTTTTATTTGTTAATGAATAAAGAAGCTGCTTTGGCCTGTGATAGGGCAGAATAGAGCTGGATGGGAAAACTAAACTGAATGCTGGTAAAAGAAGGTGGAGTCAGGGAGAAGCCATGTTGCTGCCCGCAGGAGACAGACGCCTCTGCCAGAACCTTGCTGGTAAGCCACAGCTACGTGGTAATACACAAATTAATAGAAATGGGTTACTGTAAAATATAAGAGTTAGCCAAAAATATGCTTAAGCTACTGGCCAAACCATATTGCAATTAAGACAAAAATCAGTAGAACAAAGAAAACCAACCTACAAACCACAATCCCAGAAAACTTAGACAACAATGAGAACACTAAGAGAGACTTACATAGATCTAATCTACATGGGAAGTAGAAAAAGGCAAGATCTCCTGAGTAAATTGGGAGCATGGGGACCTTGGGGGAGGATTGAAGGGGAGAGGGGAAAGGCAGGGAGGGGAGCAGAGAAAAAAATGTAGAGCTCAATAAAAATCAATAAAAAAATAGCTAAAAATAATCAGTAGAACAGGTTCAGATTACAGAGGATGTGAGGAACTCAAGAACTAGGAGCAAATGTAACTACTAATCAAAGTAAGGAAATATATAATTTTACTGATTTTAATGCCTCTAATTGACAGAAAGATGCTTTCTGACTACTATTTAGAGAGCTGCAAAATGGTAGAGAATTTCCTATTTACATGAAGATGTATAGCAACTTGAATTTCTAAATGGCATGGGAAAAATAAGAAAGCTTCACATTTAAACCAATAACAAGTTTTGTACCATGGATGTTTAAATGGAGAACACAAGAAGGAGGCATAGCAGAAATTTCATTTAACCACAGGTGCAGCCTATATACAGTATATAAAGCAGCAGTTAGACTCAAATAATTTGTTTAGTTTGGTCTAACTAAAATAAAGATTTTGATGTATATTTAGACTTACCCACAAATATATTTTCAGAGACATATTACTGATAGAAAGTGCATAATGTATACTTATAAATGGTCTTAGACTCTGAGCAGAACCACTATTAGAAATCTTCAGACTAGAGAACTTGAAGGACAGTAGTATAGTTAAGTCCAAATTCCTATGATTTAGGAATCTAATGACATGAGTTCCAGTTTATGGGTGAAAGACTGAAAACTAGGAGTGATGAACAAAGGCAAAAAGACAGGTGTCTCAGCTTCAGCAAATGAGAGGATTTGACCATCTTCTAACTTGTTCTCCTTAGGTCCTTGTGAGTTTTTCCATTTCCAGTGCTGATGCAACTTTCCTTACTCAGTTCAAATTCTAGTCCTTTCCTGGATGGTTGTCAAAAGAAACATAGAAAGAATATTATAATAACTCTCTAGATGTGCCTTGGCCAAGTCCAAATAATTCACAAAACTGTGATGGCGAGATAATTAACAGTCTTCTGGTGATGCTGTGAGAACAGAAGGCATATAAAATGTTGGATAGGGATCCACGCTCCAGGAGAAGTGAGAAAACTAATGAGATGCCAGTGGGATAGACTTGCCATAATGCAACTAACTAGGAATTCCAACTCACATTCCAGTCATAAGACATTCCCAATCAATATCAACACGCATTAGTTGCTTAGTGTATACCCAAGTCCACCATGTCTCTAAGTGTGATATTCCATAGCACTCACACCTAAAGTTCAACCCCTACCCAATCTCAGAACCTATTTGACCCACAGGCACTTCAAGTTCAATTTTTCCAGTAAGAACATAGTATTTATACATGGAATGCACTGTATGTATATACATATATAGGCACAAAAATATCTATGTTCAAAAACATATGTAAAATGAGATAAATATATAATATAGCTTCAAAGATGTAGTTACATTGGCAAATCATCAAAATATATTATTGATTGATGTTTAAAAGGTCATAGCAAGTAAACCCTGATGTCTACTCTGAGTTGAGCACCCATCAAATTAAAGGGAAGAAATTAAAATACATTTTGTATGGCAGGCTGCCCAAAACTGATCAAATAGTAATATTAAAAGAATTTTTGTCTCTGAAAAAGAAGATGCTTATGCAATATTGCTGCATATAGGAGAGCAAAGTGAAATCACAAGGAATGCCGTGTTCACTAATTTATTGACAACCACAAACTAAGAGGTATAAATGGCTTGCCATTCCTTAAGTCTCTCTTTCCTCCCTGTGAAGTAAGCATAAAGTGGAACATTTAGGGAATATGTTTTTTCCTGTAAAACAAAGTAGTAAGGAATAAATTTTCAGTAAGCCCTGACTCCAGCAATTTTCCATGGTATCCCACTCCTCTATCGGTGCCTTCCTATTAAAGGCATTTCCTACGTTAATGATGTGCTTGTGCATAGAGGTATGTTATTGTTTATGTCCATTTGTATGCTTGACTTAAGTGCCTTTATAAAAGCCTTTAGGTAAATTATAATAAGCATTGCTTTCCTTATGCAACTTTCCTAAGGACATTAGAAAAATATGAGATTCTATAAAACAGTGATGTGCTATTATGTCTAAAAGCTCACGATGATTTTAATAGATGAGGTTTTATGAAATCCCAGAAGGAAAATTGTTAAATAGAAAATATACAGCAACTGAACTTGGTAGGAGCTTAAGAGAAAAAAGGAAGGAACAAATAATGAGCATTGCAGTTTACCTACTCATGGATGTACAATACAAGATAAATCATCTATCCTTTTCCATCTCCTGAAACAGTAAAGGACTCGACCCTGTAAGGAGACCCACCCCGGTAACCCAGATCATCATTTCTAGCGTCATCATTCTTATGTTTCGCGAGTCCCCACATGGCATTTTAAGTTTCTTATTTAATGACAGAGTCATGCATATTTCATTGTCATGATGCTTCTTCCTTAGCATGAGTCACAGGGGGATGGTTGCCAAAAGTAACTCAAAATTGACAACAGTACAATTTTTTTAACTTAATTATGACATGAAAGATACTCTAAAACTGGCATTGCAGAGGGATCAGTCACTTCTCAGGGGCAAGGAAGGACAGAAAAAGAAGATACTTACCAATATAATCAGAAATTACATAGAAAGTCTGGCCAAGAGACCTTATGTGAGGAGAAGAATGACGAAATTGGACACATCTAATGACATTGGTAAGAAATGGGGAAAACTGAGGAAGAACTAATGGACTAGGGCTGTGGAACATCCCACTGAAGATACAGTGAGACGTATCAAAACACATCTGTGAGAACAAATTGCTTTTTTTGTAAGTGCATCACATCTTTGTGTTTGTTATGCATATTGCACTGCCTACACTTACATAAGTTATTAAATAAAATTATTGAACTCCTGCAGCCAAAATATATGAGATGTAGGTAGACTCATAAAATCTGGTATCATCATGTCATGTGGTTCTATGTCTAACTCATATTCTTACACTTCTTGAATGTCAATACAAATCAAAAGCAGTGATAGAACTGTGCAGTGTAATGATCTGTACCTTGCTCGATCCCAGGTATTGAAATGTTACTAGCTGCTGTGACTGCACAGCAGGAATTCACTGTGCAATCAGAGTGCTGTAAATTCTGGAAACTTGAGCCACAAGGTCCCAAGGGAGGAGATGAATGTTATGGGATTCTCCAGATAAGCTGTCCTCACTGAAGCTCTTTTGTGTGAGCATTATTGATAACATAAAGTTTACAGTAAAAGATTTATCACAGGGTACTACATGCCAGAAGTTCTTAACCTGCAGGTCATGACCCCTTTGGGGGTCAAACAACCCTTTCTCAAGTGTTGCCCAAGATCATCTGCATATTAGATATTTACATTCAGATTTATATCAGTAACAAAATTACAATTATAAGATAGCAACAAAAATAATGTTGTGGTTGGGGAGTCAATACAGCATGAAGGATTGTATTAAGAGGTTATGAACCACTGTTATATGCTTATTAATTCCAGCAGTCATAGAGGTCTTATTCTTGCACAGCTCATCTGGCTACAGGGGCTGTTCTGACTGGTTGGTATCAAGATGACACAAGCCAGAGTTATCAGAGAAGAGAGGAAATATCAGACATTTGAGGAAATGTCTTCATAAGGTCTGTGGGGTTTTGTCTTAATATGATTTATGTGGGAGGGCCCATCCCACAAAAGGTGTGGCCACATAGTTCTGGATGCGATCAGAAAATAGACTGAGCAAATCATGGGAATCAAGCCAGTAAGCAGCATTCCTTCTAAGTTTCCACTTCCATTACTATCTTCAGATTCCTGTCCTGACTTTTCTCGGTGATAGACTGCTACCTAGAAGTGTAAGATGAAATCATATTTGTCCTCACCTTGTTGGTTTTGGTTATGGTGTTTTATCCCAGAAATAGAAACTCTGTCTAAGACAGGCACAAACTAAAGTGTTCATTTACTTTTTACTGGGCACAAATTTAATCCAAGCTCTCCTCTATCCCAAAAGGGGAGAAGAAAAGGCAATGTGCAGTATTTAAGAAAATATTTCACTGGGGTAAGTTCAGAGACTTGTTACTTGCCATGTTTTCTTGGGACCAGAAACATGATGACCACTTAGGATCTTGTTAGAAATCAGTTGCTTTACCTACTCACAAAAGAAATACTGAATCAGAATCCACATTTTAACAATTTTCAGGTGACTTCTGAGCATAATAAAGAAATCTTATTCTGAATTTACAGAAAACTATTATTAGTCATTTATTGTGTGAATCATAGACTTTCTGGAAACTCAATATCACTGCTAGAAGATAGCTGATAAATTAACTGGTGGATCCCACAAACTGTTTACATTAATACTGTAAGATGTTAATTTTATCTTAGAACCATAAATATTACTAGATCAGGATTGATAAAAAGTCTTTAATACCTAAAATGAATAATGTATTTCCATAGGATGAACAGATAGCAACCATAATAACATATTATAATTTTAACACTTAGCCGGAGAGGATCCCTAGGAAATGAACTCTGCTCTCAAGATCGCTGGGGAGGAGCTTGGACTCAACTGGGAATGGGAGGGGTTTATTGTTGCCATAAAGAGGGGCACCTGCATGTCTACTTCCAGTTTTTGCGCTGGAAAGAATTCAGAAATCTCCCTGGCTCTCTTGAGTTTTTCTATGCCCCGACACATTGTTCCCTTTACAGGCTCAGGGGTGGATTCTCAGGGGAAGGAGAGCATGTTTCTGTTGTGGGGAGCTCAGGCTGTTTACTTGGGGCAGAAGGGGCGTGTGCTTGGAAACAATCTTGGTCTTTCACCCTTCCTCACCATATAGTGAGAACCTCAATTAAAATGGCTCCTGAAACATTTTTTTAAAAATTGAGTAGTTTATGGGATGGCCATGGAACCAGTATTTATCCTTAGTGCATGAACTGGCGTTTTAGAGCCAGTTCCCTATGGAGAAATACCTTGCTCAGCCTAGGTACAGAGAGGAGGGCCTTGGACATGCCTCAAAATGATGTGCCAGACTTTGTTGACTTCCTATGGGAGGCCTTACTCTTTCTGCAAGTGGACGGGCGGTGGTGTGGGGAAAAGGTGAGGGGATCGGGAGGAGGGAAGAAAAAGGGAACTGAAATCAGTATGCAAAATAAAAAAAATGTGTTTTTTTTTAAAAAATAAAAGTTAAAATTATTTCCAAAAATACTGTAAGAAACACATATTCCAATATAATTTTCAGAACTATGTCTAATTGTATGATGAAAATGAGCGAGGCTACATACAGGTATTAAAACACAGTGAAGAAGCACAGATGGAGTTCACAAGAAAAGCCACTGACAATCATGTAAACGGAATAGCAACTGGGGAAGTGATGCTCTTCATCATAAATTTAACAGATGCTTTCTAATAGATGGATGAAAAACCCAAGATTCAGTGGTTTATTGTAATAATAATAAGTTCTAAGATTACTACAAATTTATATATCTTAAGTGCTCTATAAATGTTTTACTTCTATTGTCCCAATTACCACATAGTTAACTTAGGGAAATTATTGACAAGCTCCTTTTCAAGACTGAGACAAAGAGCAGGCAACTAATGTTCCTGATGTCACTACAAAGTGAGCAACTTGTCAAATTCTTCTTTGCATTCTGATTCTAGAGCTGCCTGAAATTATTGAATGCTTCGAGATGGAGAGCAGAGGCATTATCCCTACATGAAAAGGCAAGAGACTGGAAATAGCTGGAGGATGGGATGCAAAATGGCATGAGTAGAGTCAGTGGTTTGACACTTGTGTGATTTTGAAAATGGTGAGTTATAAATCAGAATCCCAAACTGAGCAAATCTGACAAAATCAGATGATAAATCATAAGTGGAGAAGCCAATTCTTGAGCACTTACCAGACTGACCATTTGTGGGATCTTGAACACTGACCTCCCTGAACCTCTACCCCAACATCCACTAGGTAATAAGTGCTTGGAAGCACTCACTAGCTTAGAGCTATTTCATCAGCATTGTTTTAGTAGCTTATATAGCTACTAAATATAAGTATACTTAAATAGCAAAATCAAAAAATTATAATAAATTTGTATGATATGACAGTGACTCCACTTGAAAATCTGAGTTCTAACCAGGTCAAATCTGACTATGTCAAACTCTTAGCTGCTCTGTGTAGAACCACCCCCCAAAATACTCCCATCTAAGAGACATTTCAAGTGGGCTTCTGCCTTGTAGATTTCTGAATATTTGAAATAGGATTGGTGAAAAGGCAATGCTTGTGCAGAAACCCTAATCACGCCAAACGGTTCCTTCTGTTCACGTGGCTCCCTGTGCAGAATTGCATATGTGGAAATACTATTAGCGTGGGATAATTATAAGTCATGCAACTGATGTCAAAAGACTATTATTGTGACATTTTAAAGACAGTGTTTTCAAAGCATTTTTCTATCAAGTCGATGTAAGTTAAATATAGAACTCTGGCTTGGTTCCACATAAATTATGGAGTTGGTCAGTCATGGAGACAAAATTGCATTTAGAGTTCCCTCTGGCATTATAAGAGGTGAGACTGAAAAGGGCATTCTCACACTGCATAACAGGTGCCCCAGATTCTTAATGTTGTTGTTTTCCAAATTGAATACGACTCAGGGGTTTCAAAATGAGCCCTCAGAAGCTTGAACGAATTGAGGCAGTGGACTAATAAGTCTCCTATTTACAGAGCACTGTGGTTTGGCATTCTGGCTAATTAAAGAATGGTTGTATTTGAGATCCAATTTGAGGTCTAAACTCATAGCTGCATTTCATTTAATATCTTCTTGTCATTCATTTCAGAAATCTTCCATCCATCCTGGCTGTGAAACTCTCATCATAGTTGGCATTTCCTTTCATTTTCTCCTAAGAAACAAATTTGCCTTCAGCAGTAAATCATACATATACTGGAAATAATATGTATTTTAATGAAAATATTTTAAAACTTACTATATTTAAACTAATATTTCATTCATAATTTATTATTTGGGAAAACTAAAGGTTATTCAAACGTTATTGGAGACATTAATTCAGCCCCTGACTTACAGTGATCAGGTCAGCTTTTCTTGGAACTGAAATGAATTACAGTGCAGCCTTTACCCAAGCATTCTGAAGCCAACAAAGCAATTAGCTTTGGTTAAGGACCTGGATAGAATCACAATGATACAGCTTTCAACCTGTCTTTAAAAAAAAAAAGAAAAGAAAAGCATAATTTTGTCTCATTTCAGTTCTTGTTTTCTTTGTTTGAAGTGTAAGTAAAGAAGACAAAAAAAGAATTTAAAATGAATAGCTTACTCAAAAACGAGTTCATGAAACATTTACATTCTTTCTTGTTTTCTCTAGTAGAACGAACAACTCCTCAGAAAATGATTGCCAAGACATAGAGCGAAGAAGGCGGAGTAAAGATGAGAAATGCACAAAGCAGCCTAATGACTAACAAAATACATCAGTTACTCTTGTCCAAAAGAAGCATTGGGGATCAGAGTGTTTGCTTTCTGTTTTTAATCAAGTCTTATTAAACAGGTAACAATTAATCTTCTGACAAAATGAATTTAATGTCATCTAATTTGTTGATTTTATTTACTCATTTCTTAATTTACATGCAGAATAGAAATTATATTTACATTTAAAGTGTTGAGCAATAAATCATCACCTAAAATCAGAGAGAACACCATCCTTCTCATAGAATAAGCACTCCGCCTCCTTGGAGATGGGAGCAGAAGTGAAAGCTCAGTTCTCCAGGATCTGATCCTAGGGAAGCAAGTCTGTGAATGTCTTCAGTTTGCTTAAAGGGACAGTCAGTTTTAGGTTTTGTTTTTGTTTTTGTTAAATTAGTGCTGTGCCTTATGATATGCATGTGGCTATTGAAACAAGGTGAGGAATTTGTGGCTATTGATACAAGGTGAGGAATTTTCTCAGTGTATTCACAAACCCCTCGAAATTACTGTAATAGTGTATTCTTTGATCCTCTCAACTTTTGTGTAAAACTACTGCAACTGGATAGCTGGAATTTTTGCCCACCCTTTCCCTGTTTTGAATACTTTCAACTCATAAGAAATAACAAACAAATTAATAAATTCTATAGATTCCACCTTTCATGGGCCAAGGTTTGGAAGGGAACCACACTGACATACTTTTTCTCCTTGTTCTGGGTAATGTGATAGGAGAGTAAATAAGCATGCAGAAGGCACTAACTATGCAATTAGCAGTTGATACTGATGTATCAAATATTCCAAGGTAAGTCTGAGTGTCCCACTTCTGTAGCCTGTCTATAATTATATAAATCATTTCTTATGATACTAGAGATTTCCTATAATAAAGGATATTACCATGACAGAGCAAGATTGCAAGGTTATATTTTATCTGAACATATTTATACTGTGTCTTGACCACAAATGCACTGATAAACATGTGAGTAAAATGTAAGTATAGGATGCTACATCTTTCCCAACAGAAGTTTGAATATAACTCCATGATATTTCAACTCAGCCTATTTATCATCTCGGTCTTCTCTATAAGAGAAACTTAACCCAAATAGGGGTTGTTGCTTCAGCTTAGGCAGTTGAGTAAAAACGGAAGTGGAGCTGTCTGCAGTCAACAGGATATGTGAGACAGAAAGAATACATGTTTGTTCTTGTAAGCCATTGAGGTTTGGAAGTTGGTTTGCTATCACAGAAAATGGACAGAATAAAGTGCAACCTAACACTGGAAATTTGCTGTTCAACAAACTAGTACTGGATCAAGAGCCTAAAAATATCTATAATCCACACATTATGAAGACCTGGAACACAGAGAATGTATGTCATGAACTTGAGATTTTGAAGCTGAATATTACTGACATGGATTGATTTCTTGTCTTCATTGGATAAACTTAGAATCACTCTATTTGCAAGTAGATATAAAAAATCACAGACACTCTGAGAAGAGCAGAGTTTGAAAATAGAAGTGCCTGTCATCTACCACGAGTAAAAATATATAAAAAGAGAAATGCTTTGTGCCATTATGGCTGATTGAGTCTTATGATAGATAAGACTAATGTTCAAGAAAATATCTCTTACAGAAGCCTTTGCTTATTTTAAGATATATTTTAGATACATGTACATATATTTTTAAGATGGAGATATGAGTATGGTTATTGATTCATGGCCCCTGATGAAATCAGAGCATTCTTTGCCACCTTTGTTTTAAAAATTTTCTTTGTCCTCTGAGATCCATGGCTCCACTAGCCTTAGGGAGTTGGCTAGGTTTCTAATACCAGGTGTGATTTCCCTCTTGTCGAGCAAACCTTAGGTTCAATTAGAGAAATGTTAGTTATCTCTAAGATATGAGCATTACTATTGTACCCATAAATTCAATCTCATGCTGGTCATCACTGTTTATAACTGGGTAGTACTCTTGGTGGTTTTCCTAATTTGGAAGCTTGCATAGCATTTTTCTGGCACCATAAAAGCTAGTCTTCAAGGATGAAGGTTACATGTCATATCCAATTTGTGTCCTCCTGGGTCTTGTGTTTGAAGTAAGCACATGGTATCTTCAGCAATAGGGACTTACCTTCCACCTCCAGGAGGTTTTGAAAGTCTACTGCCACTTTCATAGATTACTAACTGCCTTCAGTATGTTTATTCTCATAACCATAAATTAGTGTTGATCTCATTCCTCATCAAAGAAGCTTCTCTTTGCAACAGATGGAAACACTTGTAGAAATCACAACCAATCAAAATGCAGAGGATGAGTGAATGTGAGGTGGTCAGTCCAAGAATATGTCTATAGCTCAACTCCAGCACCTAGGGCTCAGGAAACATTACAGAAGATGTGGCAGGAGACTGTAAAAGCCAGAGAACCAGGTAATCAAGTGTGAGATTTTATGCTCTAGATATGACAGGAAAGCTTCGGCCAAGATATGGTAACAAGCTTTGAACAAATACAGCATCAAAAGCTAACATGAGCCTGCCACAAGGTCCCTCCTATAGACAAAAAAAAAAAAAAAAAAAAACCACAGGCAACTCAGAAATGCTGAGTGGAAAAAAATAATCTTCCCTAGATATGAGCCCTTAACTGGTTATCCAATATGAAGTAATCAGTCCTGAAGTTACAATAGGTTCAAGAAACACTAGATAAACTGAGCAAGTTGTTTATATATATAGGAGTGCATGTGGGCACACATTGTGTTTGTGTGTATTGACTATGTGTGTGTAAAGACCGTAATTTCAAAAGAGAGCAGGGAGTTAGGGGTACATGGAAAGGGTTAGAGGGAGGAAAGGATGGAAGTTATATTTTAATTAAAAATAAAATAATTTTTAAGAGATTTGTGTTGTCTAAGGTGCCATCATCCCATGGGTACTTATTGCTAGACTCTGATATGATCTTTGGGTTCCCAGCAGTCTAAGGCAGAAATTGTGCTGGGAAATTGGATTATTCTTCCAAGAATGTTTTCTTCTCCAAAGTTTGTATCATCTGGAATCAGGAAAAGAAATACAAGTAATAAATAAATAAACAAATTAATTAATTAATTAATTAATAAAAAAAAATAGTCCTTAGAGTAGATCTAAGAGCTGTGGGAAGTAATGGACGGGAGAGTAGTTTATCTCAGGGAGAAGAATAAGCTAATCAAAGAGGATCTACCACATCAGTTTGTCCTTACACTATTTTTCTGAGGTGTGTGTGAGAGGAGAGGTGACGACTGTGTGCATGGTGCATCCACATGCAAAGGCCAGCAGAGGACAACCAGTGTCTTCCTCTATTCCTTGTCACCTCATTGTCTTGAAGCAGGGTTTGTCACAGAATCTGAGCTTTTGGTAGCCACCTATCTTCCTCACTCTCTTACAATGCAAAGGTAACAACAGCAACTGTGCACAGCTTTTTGTGTGAGTTTTTGAGGGTTAGAGTTCAATCCTCATGCATGGATAGACATTGCTCTTACTGACTGAGACACCTATCCATTCTTCCTTACATATCGAATCTATGGAATTTCTCTTTTTCCTATTTGAATGGAAATGTTTATTTTGACTGTTTGCCTGATATTGTCATATACAATTATGGCAATAAATGCTAATTGTGTTTATTGGTATAAACCTGAATTATTTGCTTTCTTCAAAAATTTTGGAAAGCAATTTCTAGATCTGATGTAGTCTTCAGAATCTTAGAGTGTCGTATGTGCATGTGTGTTTGTGAGTATGTGTGTGTGTATGTCATATGAAAACTATTACATCATTTTAGAGCTATTGTATTTCTAATGTTGCTATTTATGTCATAGAATTAGGGAATAAAATAGCACATTAGATTTAAGCTTTTATGTAAGGTTGAAGACACCTCATGGGTCACATACAGGTTGATCTTCTGCACTGTCTTCTGTGGTCTTGCGTCATTCCTAGGGATGCCTTTAAGCACACTCTGTTACACCCAGTCTCAGTCTGTTGTGTGCATAGAAAAGGAGGGAGATAACACTTGTGGGTTCCAAAGACTTCAATCAATTACTACATAAGTGAGTTGCTCATCGATCAGGGCTGCGAGACAAGGACTTGGGAGCCTCACTTTTCCTGACAATTCAGAGCAGGAGCAGAAATGGGGTTTATAAGCACAAAACCTATAAACACACTGTGCCAAATTACAGTTACATTTTTCACCAATCAGGATTCAGGGATTGGGGACTTTCCCTGTGTGTTCCATCATTGTCAACCAATGCAGAATTGTCAACTAATTGGATGCATTTGTTCTTTATCTGCATATAATTCTTCATCTGGATTGGAGGTCAGAAGAGGCTCTTTACAAAGGAAGTTGAATCAGCCATACTATTTCAGGAAACTAAGGGGCATAGCAGACTATTTCTATTGGTCAAGAAGGTCAGCTATCAAATGTTTGCATTCTCCTCTTGGGAACCTGAACTTTGTTTCCCCCTACAGGTAAAGGGAGTCTGAAGTCAAAATGGTAGTACTTAGGACAAGGTGCTTTTGCCTGCTCCCTTCAACTTATTTTCCTTTTCTGTGAAAACTTCTCAATTGTAGACTCTTTTTTTTTCTTGGCATAAATCACCCCATTATTCCCATAGAGTAAGACGTTTTATGCCTTCAGTCTCAGAAATTTTCTCAGATGCCCCTTTGCTGGTGAAATGCCTCAAAAACAAGGAAAAACACATTAATACCCTCAAGATAAACATAAATACACATAAATTTTGAGAAGAGGTGGGTATAAAAATTGAATAAAATGCAAGCCTCATGGGAGAAAAAAAGCTATGCGCAAATGGGTGGGGGCACAACTATGACCAAAAACAATTTACTTCAAATCTTTGTTTATTCTGGCCCCATCAACCAGTACTTAATTAGTTTATGTTTCCATATTCCAATCTGTTGGTCATAGTCAGCACATAATTATTTATCTGGATTGGAGGTCAGCAGAGGCTCTTTACAAAGGAAGTTGAAATGATTCTTTGACCCAGGCTTCAATGCTAGGAAAACTGGGTTTGTTTACTAAGCAAACATTTTTACTTTCACATCTTAGAATATGTAAATAAAACATATTTTATCCTCTTGCTTAATATAAAATTATAGCAGTAATAGAGACTATTTCTAGACAAAAATGTAAATCTTGAAAAAGGAAATAACTCCAAATTATACTGATCTTTCTATTTAAAACTAGCAATAAGTACTACAAAACCATTTTATTTCACTCTGCATCAGTTTTTTATTATAAAGCATAAATTGTTCATTTATGTATTTAATTTATTTAATAATCCTAATTACTCACTTTAACTTTCATTCTTAATATAATAAAGCAGTATATTTAAACTAAATCATTCAAAGGAACAACTAGTCTAAGTAAGCTTTAACTATCACTAATAGCTTATAAAATATGTATTTGTGGGTAATGGCACACATATTTATTTTCTCTGAGAACCACAAGGATAAAATTGTATGTCCATTGTACAGGACAATATAAATTGTTCCTAATTTACGAGAGTGAATTTTGACTGGGCTGGTCACCATGAATGGACATAAGCGATTTCTTGAGAGGCATTAGAATTTTAATTCTTTTTAGAAAGCTATAGAAATAAACAATAGGCATGAGCAGTCTGCAAGAATGGAATCTTCTATCAAACTCTACAGAACCTTCAACTCTGTCCCCTGTGTGGCACAGACCCCTGGGGATTTTAAGTGAGTAAGCAGTGATTCTCACTCACAAGTCTCATAGTCCAATGCAAAAGAAACAATCTCAATCCAAATTGATGGCTACAATGAATGGAATTCAAGATGCCATGGCAGTAAGGAAGAAAGCTCTCCAGCCTGTTGCATATCCTCAGATTAGATAAAAATGAAGACAGAACTTACAAGGGCAAAATGCATACATTCCAAACTACAGAACACATGCACTTCCATACAAAGGGGTACAAATGGAAAGAATTACTTCAAAAAATTCTCACTGGTATTACTCTAATTTTTCATTTATGATTTAATTTTTGCCACAAACTTTGCAAATTACAGAATCTATATAGCTGCTCACTGTATTGGGAAAATACAAATATTTATAGTAACCTAAGCAACCAATAACTTTGGAAGCATTACTTCACGAAGGAGAAAATATTAAACTGTTAATTTCTTTAGTCCCATAAAAGAATGCATTAGTAAATTACAAATCCAGAAAAAAGAACAGGTTCACTGGGGGTTTATGAGTTAGTCAACTAGAGTGCGTGGGAACTGCACTCGGAGCTTCCCTTTTGCTAAAAGAATTAGATGGAAGTTAGCAAAGGTTGTAAAAGAAAGAAAAGGTCAAAGACCAGGCTTTCCACTGCCATCCTTTATGTTCTTCAATGGCTGTTTCTGTCTGTTATTAATCTACAGTGAAGAGAGACTGCTGAAAGGAATAGGGTTTTCCCTACTAGATCCCATGAAAAATAATAATTGCCAGACACTCTTTTGTTCTCTAGTAAAACGGAGAAATTCCAGAGCCCCAGTGACAGTAACTTAAAGAAATATGAGGAATCATAAAATCATTAGGAAGTCAAAAAAGACAAGAGGGCCACCGGTTCTCTCGATAAACTCATTGCATTTACTTTCATGAGAAAATGCGTATGTTAGGATACCATGACAAAGTGAGCTACATAACCGTGATCTTGTAAACTGTTACTCTTTTTGAGCTTAGAAATTTCAAGAGCACTCCTAAGTTCATCTATCATTTTCCTTGTGTTTTATCCATAAAAAATTCAATTTTATATGTGTTCCTTATTTATGTTAGGAAGAGCCAGACAAAATTCCACTGATTTCTTTTTTAATCTAATTATTTATTTCACATCCTAACATAAGTTCCCCTCCCTCCTCTTCTCCCACTCTCTGCCCCCAACTCCCCTCTGCCTCCTCTGTTTCTGTTAAGATAGAGGCAGGCTTCTCATGGGTATCAACAAAGCATGGTATATCAAGTTGTGGTAAGACCAAGCTCCTCCCTTTTATTTAGTCTGGGCAAGGCAATCTAGTGTGAGGAATAGGTTCCCAAGAACCAGCAAAATATCCCAGTATTTTTCTTTTAAATATCATTTTCTCATTAAACATAAAATTTCAGGTAAAGGGCATTCATTTCTCATGCTCAGGTGTGTAGCGGTCCCTTAGAAATTTTGAAACTGAAGATTCAATCAGACAGTGTCTTATTAATTATGTTTATTTAGCATGGTGCATCATAATAACTTCAATTAGCATGGAAAGTCTCTCTTACTGGTGTGTGCATTGCCTTTCATTCTGAAGAAAAAATGTTCATATTCTCATTTGTTGCACTTGAGTAATACCTCATAATGGCATAGAAAAGGCTTGTCAGTGAAATTTGACTTGAAATTTTACTACTTGAAATCAAAATTCAGCTTTGATTCTTATAAAAATACTATCAATTGACAAGTTTTCTTTTAAAAACACCACAACTGCTTTGACCTTACTTAACTTGTAATTTTGTCTTTATAAATCTTCAATGAGTCATTTAACTCCTTTCTGCTTAGCTTCCGCTTCCTGGTCTAATTAGTGAAGTCCTCCCTCTAGGTCAGTGCACCCGAGACAGCAGAAACAGCTTTCAGCCATCTGTAGTGAGCAAAGTCACTTCTACAGTCCTTTCAGCAAACCACATCTTCTAAGCAGACAAGAAAGTTTTATGTTGATTTTATGGTCACAGACGAGCTTCCATTTGTATCAAAGTTATAAATACACATGGTGAAAAGTTCTCTCTTGATAGCTACAATTCTGGGAACACCAGGCCTCTACTGGTCTTGACCTCATTGATACAGCACAGAAGAAGCCCTTCGCTGTGGGGTCCAGATGGTTCAATCAGTGTTAGAGGAATGAGATGTTGTTAAAAGCTGGATCCTAAAACAGGTTTTTGCTGGTGGTAGTTTGGTTTTGGTTTGGTTTGGTTTGGTTTCGTTATTGCTTGACTGCCCAACATTCTAACCAGGCAACTTTCAAGGACTAAGCTGGGAATCAGAAGAAGAACTTGTCCATTGTGTGTCCCTTTTTCACACATGAGTCTTTTCCTAAACTACTCTGAGGGTTTCCTGACTAAAGTGTGCCATTCCCACCTACAACTACAGTTAAGCTTTAGTGTTTATTCTACTGTTGTCATCTGGTATCACTTCATGACTCAGTGGCTAGATCTCACATTTAATAAAGCATTTAACATATTAAAGGTGCTAGCGAATAAAAGTATTGTCATGCCAACAACTTTATACTCTTTCTTTCCTTACCATTGAAAACTAGATTTATGGCATTACAGCAAAAACCAGGCAATTCCTCAGTGTTCAAGATCAGAAACACATTCTACTTACAAGTAGAAACCAAAAAGATTTGATTTTGTTGTATATAGAATATGCTTTTGTGAAACAATTCTTATTCTTTTAGGGTGAAAAAAATCCCACCCATATATACTCACTCATAAGTGGATTCTAACCATAAATAAAGGACATTGAGCATATAATCTGTGATCCTAGAGAAGCTAAATAAGAAGGTGAACCCAAAGGAAAACATATAGTTATCCTCCTGGATATTGGAAGGAGACAAGATTGCCAGGCAAAAATTGGAAACTTGGGGGTGGGGGTGGGATGGGGGTAAGGGGAGATGGGGAGAAAAAAATGAGAAGGGGGAATGGGGAGAGCTTGGGGGAATGGGACGGTTGGGATGGAGGAAGGGTGGACATGGGAGCAGGGAAGTATATATCTTAATTAAGGGAGCCATTTTAGGGTTGGCAAGAGACTTGACTCTAGAGGTGTCCCCAGGTGTCCATGGAGATGTCCTTGGGCAGCTGAGGACAGAGAGCCTGAAATGACCCTATCTTATAGCCATACTGATAAATATCTTACATATCATCATAGAACCTTCATCTGGCGATGGATGAAGCTAGAGACAGAGACCCACATTGGAGCACCGGACTGAGCTCCCAAGGTCCAATTGAGGAGCAGAAGGAGGGAGAACATGAGCAAGGAAGTAAGGACCGTGAGGGGTGCACCCACCCACTGTGACGGTGGGGCTGATCTAATGGGAGCTCATCAAAGCAAGCTGGAATGGGATTGATGGAGCATGTAATCAAACCAGACTCTCTGAACCTGTCAGACAAGGAGGGCTGACTGAGAAGCCAAGGACAATGGCACTGGGTTTTGATTCTACTGCATGTACTGTCTTTGTGGGAGCCTAGGCTGTTTGGATGCTCACCTTCCTAGACCTGGCTGGAGCGGGGAGGACCTTGGACTTCCCACAGGGCAGGGAACCCTGACTGCTCTTTGGACTAAAGAGGGAGGGGGAGGGGGAGGAGGAAAGAGGGAGGAAAATGGGAGGAGGGGAGCAGGTGAAAATTTTTAAGTAAAAATAAAAAAAAAATCCCACCCAAAGTCATATACTGAAAACTGTGTGCTATGATATGCACATATACTCAGTAGAGGAGCACTTTAGTCTCTGGCAACAGTGGCACACAGTTCTTAGCTGTAAGTAATAAATATAATAAAATGCCAGTCAATAAATAATTTTAAAGCATCAATCACTTATGAGTGCCAATTTCTAGAAAGAATTAAAAAACTGATTCAGTTATCTTTTCAGTGTTAGAGACTGTAATCTACACTCCTCTTAGCTTCAACACATATGCTCATCAAATTCTTGTCATAAATTTTAGGATGGAAAAAATAAGTCAGAATAGATTTAATCTTACTAGAAACTTCTTGTTCATAAGGTAAACTCACTCCATTTTAAATCTGAAAATATCTAGTTCTGAGCTAGCTCTTCTCTATTTTATGAATATTAAAACTATAATTAAAAATATTGTGTCCTGCCTATGGACAAAGATAATTACATTTAAGATTAAATATCAGTTTTCTTATATCTAGTTTTAAAGAGAGAAAGAAATCTTCCTAATATCCAGTGATATTGATGTTACTGTTGGGTTTGTTTGATTACAAAATTAGAAAAAAAAATCGCTGTTTTAAACTTTATAACTGTTTCTATAGTGGAGAAAACCTCTGCTTTCTCTTCTATTTATTTTGCCAGGTTTACTAATAAAAAGACTACTCAAACATTTACCCCTTCCTTGTCATTTCTATAACACACATGATCATCTCAAAGATATGGCTTCTAGACTGTTCCACCAATGAGGTGTTAATGTGAAATTCATTGCAGAATAACTTGCCCATGTGCCACATTTTGTAATGTTTTTCATTTGTATGAGTCAAATTTGGGACATCAAATATCAATACTGGTGAATTAAATGTTCTTCAAAGGAAATTTTACTGAACAGCATTTAATATACACATGTTAGAAAAGTGGAATGCATGTATGAGCTCACCTACAAGCTCTTCACTTGAGTTCAAACTGTGCTAAGCAGAAAATTATAATTATTTCAGGGGATATGCGGTAGACACTGCTTGAATTAGTGGTATCTTTGTTTCAGACATGAATAAGTAAGAGTATTACATAGTCACAAATCCTGCATAACAGTAGATGTGTCCAAGCACATGCTTATGTGTGTTCTCTGCTTTAACAGGCAGTCGTGTTATCATTAAATGAGAAGAGAATATTTCTGTATGCACATAAATCTTCCTCTTTAAAAGTCCTTACTCGTTACTGAAAACAGAGGTGCACAATAAAAGGCAAATATCTCTCAGTGGAAAAGAGTTGGCAGTGTCAACATGTTGATATATTTACCCACTGTGCTTGAGTAAATAAGCCAGTGGTCAACAGATTACAGCCACTGCACTGAGTATTTGTCTCCATTCAGTTCTGTTTCTGCCAGAGTAGATGAGATTTATGAAGGCATGTAGTCCATGCATTTAGAATATATTTCTTCCCAAGCTTACAATTTTACTAGTTCATGCAAACTGAAATAATAAGCATAAAAATCTAAAAAGCATGCATCCATTCCATTATCTCACATTTCCTTTCGGCTCTAACTCCATGATCTCATTGCATATTTTCCCATCCAATCTACCTGCTTCTCTGTACTCTTTGTCCTGGATTCTGTGCCATACTATAGGGAAAGGAGAAGTTCATGCAAGCTGATAATCAAAGGGCTTTGGTATGAAGCTTGATTCATGCGCCTGTTTAATAAGCAATAAGAATCAACAAAGTATATAGAAAACATAAAAGGCTATAGATTTTCAATTTTTCCATAATTCAAATTGTTTTTACACAACTCTTAGTTGTAATGACTAATCATTCACTGATACATATGTGCATTAAAATTCTAGTAAGCAATGCAGATAAAGGCAACAGAATTCTGACACTGGAGCTGCTGTACTCACCATTACATTCTACCTGATAACTTACTGAACAACAGATTATACTGAATTATGTATTGCATTAAGTAGCATGAAATTTAATTACTGTTTCATTAAAGGTATGACTCTCCCTTGCTAATGAATATACTTATTAACTGTAGCCTGCCATATTCTAAAAACACTATTATTCATGTCTGAGGAGCAAACTTAAATAATGTTAAATAAGTGACAAATATAGGATGAAGGTTTTCAGTAATAAGAGACAAAAATATACAGAGTTAGTTTGGGGGGGCATTCTGTTTTTTCAGTAATGTTGTTTAAACATTGAGACAGACCTGGAAGAACAGATGGGAGACTATTCTGGGAGTAACTATGCCGTCAGAGCTCTGCCTAGTGTGGAGGGTGAACATACTGAGTACACGGACCAGCCTTGAGACCAGCCCTCATCATGGTACTCCTACATCAAATTGCAGCAAAGCCTCCAAAGCGATACTATATTTGAGGGAAAAAGAAAGAGCAAATTGAACAACTTATCATAAAGGTTTTAAAAATGTAAGACCTGGATATCAGATATCTTCAAGGCCCAGTGAACAATTCAAGGCCAAGCCCAGCGTGTTGCTAGATGTTAAAGATAAAATTCAATTTTATTTCACAAAGTCATCTTTATGTAAGTACCTGGGCTTTCAACTTCATAGTTCAGTTATATAAGGCTCAAAGTCTAAAGGACAAATATGGATTTCACAAGAATCACTTCAATAAAAGACGGACTCTGCTTCCAAAGGTGCAGTCATTTGTCCCTTATTTCCATTAGGATCTTTGTCCTCAGAGTTTCTGTACATTTGAACCCCTTTAGCACTCCTTTTTTTTATGGCTATCTCCTCGCCAAACTTCCTTTCTAGAAATCTCAGGGCTCTTCTCACTCCTTTTCTACCTGCCATGCTGGATGCCGAAGTCTACTCTCTACTTTCTCTCCTAATGCCTTTGTCTATTAAAATTCAAATGAATTCTAGAAGGTAATACTTCAAAATTAGAAGCTGAACTCAGTACAACTCAATCTATTTTTGAATCTATATACAATTCCTGATTATTTTTCTTTCAAAGAGAAATGTATCAATCAGTTAGTTCCCCTATGTCTCTCTCTTAGAAGCAGAATGTGGGACAGGATTTGGGGATACTTCTGACCTATGATGACAGAGTTGTCAGAAGGAAGAGGACAGAGAAATAAGGAAAGGAAGAGAGCTGAGCATGGGCTCTCTCTGGAGGCTGGAGCCAGTTTGATTCCATAGGATCTCTGCTTAAAGAAATAGTGACAGAATTGGGCCAACTTTGAAGCTAGGAACTTGTGTTACATACCTTCAAATCTGTTGCTGATTTCTCAGGAAGAGCACACAGTATCCTTAACAAGGAAGCTCCCACACCATCAAGAGCAATCTATTACAGAAGGTGGCAGCTGTAAGTTATTAGTGACCAACATAGAGTCAGCAGATGAATGTTTGAGTTCTCCAAGTGGCATCTGTATGGAACACCAAGACAGTCCACCACCATATTCAAGTAAAATTGTTGGTTACAGCACAGTGTACTTCACTCAGAACTTGGTTGTAATGAAGAAATACAATACCATTAAGAAATTAAATTCTTAGTTTTGCAATGACTTTAGAATCTATTGCTCTCAAGAACATACTTCTATCATGCATCCACAAAGTTCATTTTAACATATATTAACAAAATATATTTTCACTATACTGAAACATACACAAAAATATCAGTCACAGTCATAAATATGTTTATAGTTATATTTTAGATGTTATAATATAGGTCAAGTTTCTTTCTAAATTCTAATTTTCAGAACATAAAAATATATACAGGGCTGGGAATGTAACTCAGCAACAGAATCTAATCATGTGACTATATCTCTGCAATGTGTGTGTGTCTGTGTATGCTCAAATGCCCTGCTTACCATTATCTTTGACATTACCATCAGTCAACATAATGAAGTGCTTCTTACATGTTACACACCATGCTAGATACTCTATAACTGTATCATATTGCTCTTACTAACTGATTATTGGGTCCTTTTCCATACATCTACAATACAATATTTCTTCACCACTGACCAAGTATCAATATCTAAATCATTCCCCTTAAATATGAAAAGATTTGGATTGTTTTAACAGAGCTGGGTAGAAGGTAGACTATATGGTTTCCATAGCAGGTTTATATCAGCTTTTTCTCTCATGTTTCCAAGAACAGGCTATGATGAAGCCAGGCCATAGGAAAATGATAGGCAGACTAGTGAGTAGTATTAGACTTTCAGTCAGCCCATCCCTGGTGCCAACCCTGGGAGTGAGAAAGCCGTGAATTCATTTCCAGACTTTGAGTCTCCCAAGTCCCAATATTGTCAAATAAAAACTAAAACATCTTGTTGTATCCTATTCAAGTTCCTGACCAGTGAATTGGTGAACATCATAGAGATTACTTAAGGTGCTCACTTTTAGAGTGATTTGCTATCACAATGATAATTAAAACACAAATGATAATTTTAAAGTACCTGTAATACTTAAACTGAGCTGGATTATGAATCTTAAGCCAGTTTGTAATTAGTATTTCTTAAAAGCATTTATTAGCAGCTAATCTGAAAACCACACAATGAGTTGGTTGCGACAGTAAATGTCCTAATTCTGTTAGAATTTCAGGGGAGTGGATATCTGTGTATCAAAAAGCATTCCTATATATCTTTCACATAATTTTATATTTTTATTCAGAAGCCCACAATTTTGTCAGTCCCAAAGGTCAGATTTTTCTAAATTGATTAACCCTTCACCTTCTGAACAGTCTTAAGTATATCTAGGCTTTACCTGGAATTAAATGATTCTTGTTTAAGTTACTACTTGGGAAAGTAAAACAATCCCTGAAAGTCTGTTTTATATAATAGAGTATGCATTGATAACAAAGTTTTTTATCCTATCTAAAGAATAGGTTTTAGTATGCTTTTAATCACAACTATATTTCCAATTATTTAGCAAATGTAATTTAATTATGATGCATTGATATATAAGTCATCAGCTGCAACGTTAAGTAGACTTTCACGCTTTTGGCCATGGAGGATTGTAGGGAGATGTGATTAAGTTTCTCGAGAGTTCATTGTGGGACTGATAGTTGTTTTTACGCTTCTAGATATGAGCAGTGCTTTCCTAGAAGTTTGCCTAACTTTAACATGTTTCCTGGTTAATTCTGGCGGAAATAGGCTATATATGCTTTCCTTTTGCCCAATAACCTATCATTTTAATGACTGATTTTACATTTAAGAAATGCCTTATTCGCAACAGAAGTGGTATGGGTGGACAACAGTGTGGTGAAATTCCTGAATTAACATGAAGACCAGATGGAGCTGTAATGATGACAGTGATGTAAGAGAGTAAATATTTTCTTCCCAGACTGAGAACTAAAACTGGATTGCAAATTGCAGTGAAGCAACTAGGACAAAAGACAGGCGGAAGGTAAATGAAACACTTCAATATCAGCATCCCTGGGTACTCTATGAAAGGCAGCACCAGAGCTCTAAGGAATGGGGTCGAATCTGGAGCTGAAGAAACAAGGCAGCAACAGTCTGTGCGTAATAAGGCCCTTCCCTCTTTGCAGCTTTAGCAAAGGTAAGGTTACAAAAACAAAACCACATGTAAGATATATTTTCATTTGCTTTGAATTTTAAATCTTTTTTTTTTTTTTTTGGTTTTTTCGAGACAGGGTTTCTCTGTGGCTTTGGAGCCTGTCCTGGAACTAGCTCTGTAGACCAGGCTGGTCTCAAACTCACAGAAATCCGCCTGCCTCTGCCTCCCGAGTGCTGGGATTAAAGGCGTGCGCTACCATCGCCCGGCCTTTAAATCTTTTTTTGTATACTGATTGTGCATGTGCTGTCTTATGCCAATCACTCAAGTATTTGAGCATGATGCTCTCTGTATTTAGGGAATTCCTGGTCATAAGAATCCCTCACCACACATCAGCTTCATGTGGCAGTGTCAAAGGAATCATGTTTTGAAGGGTACAAAAGGAAAGCCCCAATTAATAGAAGTGGACTTTCATTCTGAGCCTGCGTAAGCAAATGAAATAAATAACCATTTTAATTTTGTAATCTTAATTATTTTAGTAACATTATTAGTAACTCATTAGTAAAATGAGTACTAGTTTATTCAAATACTGCTCTGGCTGTTCTACTCTTCAGGGGATAACACTTCTTACCTTGGCCCTATACTTACAGCAGTTTTAATATTCAAAAATCATTGTCTATTATTTTCAAATAGGTGCTATACTAAATGGCTGCAACTTTACTGCTTAAAAAAATTTATTTTCCCAATCCTGTGGAGACTAGATACTGCTGACTGGGGAGATGTTTTAGTGGTTGGGTACACTGGCTGCTCTTCCAGAGGACCTGAGTTCAGCACCACATGGCAGGACACAACTAGCTCCAGGGTTATACAACACCTTCACACAGGCATATATGCAGGCAAAAAAAAAAGATACACTTAGATAGATGATAGATAGATAGATGATAGATAGATAGATAGATAGATAGATAGATAGATAGATAGATAGAT